>OZ020280.1:9595692-9644634 GCA_963971205.1 Aethes cnicana
CTTGGGCTTGTCGGGTGTGCACAAATTAACTAATAATTCATAACACTCCGCCCCGATCACTGTTATCAACGTGGGCACTTGCAATTCACTCGCGACTTGGTTCACCACAAAATACTGTTCTAATCGCTCAACGTACAAGGTCCAGTTGTCCGTTGAAATATTAAATTCCGGTATCTTTCCCACCGCCATTGTTGTACTTAATCACGAACACTTCTCGTACCTCGATCCGCCAACTCGAAAATCACCCGGTACTCGCGTGTATTTAGGTCCGAAATCGTCGCCACTGAGAAATCCGGGATTAACGGGATACAGCACAGGATATTAGGAAGAGAAGAAATAAGACGTGTCATCAGCTGGTTGTTTAATGCGAGACTGCTAACCTAATGACCTACTTATAACTACCTACATAATAAAGCTAACTCTATGAAATCTACCCTCATACACACATATATTACACTCTCCATATATTACAGGTGTCGTGCTTATTTTGGACTCTATTTATATCTGCTTCCGTGACATTTTACCTTCATCCGTGGATAATGAACACTGAATATATCCTTGTAAACCGCATTTATTACAAAGGTATTTTTTCGCTGTCTCGTAAATTCTGTTCAGAGGTCGGTGTAAAACAATACCGCTTCTAGGGCGTTACGTGTCTCGACTGCCGAGGCGGCCGCTCCTGCCATGTCTCTCTTAAAGCAGACGCTTTTCTTTTTCCGCAGCATAGGATATGCTTAATTAATTTATTTCATTCCAGCTTCCTTCTCTCGCACTAAGAGATTTGGCGAGTAAACTATAAGTTATCGCGAGAATTCTTTGCCTTCTCGCTCGAAGCCGCGAGGAAATATAAACAAATGTCTACGCCTTAAGTTTCCTTTTAGAGTTTATTACAGTATTCACAGTGAACATAAAACCAATAATTCATGGATGCTTAATACATACAGTTAATTCAAATGACGAGATAAAAGAGCTTTTTGATTCCCAACGGAAAACTTCAAGATTTGTCAAGGAAGGCGGCATCGACCTAGATATCAATTTATGATGCTGCATAGTTTTCGTATAAATAAGGTTTTTTCATGTCATTGGTAAACGAGCGTACAGCCCACCTGGTAGTAAGTGGTCACTGCGACCCATGGACACCGAAATCCTGTGGCCCCCCACTAAGAAACCATAAGATCTCGAATGCGTTGCCTACCCTGAGGCCTAAGATGGAATGCCTCTGTGCCGACCATTCTGTGGAAACCGTAAAGTATTTAGCAACAACTTTTTTTGACGCTGGAGAAATGCGGCCGGCCTGCGGGGGCAAGTTGGTTTTGTGGGACTCGCCGGCAAAAGTGGCCGGAATACCCACTAAATCCCAGTGACTCTCCTCCACGCTTTACGCGCGAGGGCTTGAAGCATTCTACCAAAGCACTAAACTAGCCTATACTGATGTAGGTGCAGACACAGATAGACTCTGCTTGATTCCGTTTAGTGTGTTATCTGTGATAGTCTATGAACACAGCTTGGTGGCCCATGATCTGTTCTTTTAAAGGGGATGGATGATTATTTCACATAGTAATAACTTTGTCGCGGTATCGCGTAAGTCTGTATTGATAACAAATCCGTCGAGCGGCGGACTCGGCGCGGATGATACTAATAAATATGCTAATGTCCGCGCCCCTGAAGGCTTTTCCCGGATTTTCATCTTTTCCATACCGATGACGCAGACAAAATAAAAGCTTGCCATATCTGAAAACGTACCTGCAAACACTGTTGCCAGACCCGGCTGGAATAAATTAACAGCTTGTTTAATGGAAATATAATCAAAATGAAAATACTCGCAATTTTCGTGTATTTGAGATGTATTTATATTTTATTTCATTTACATAAGACAATAGACGTCAGAATGGTTTGCGAGGCGAAGTGAGTAGATCAAAATCTTAATTCTCAACTTACGTCACGGTGGATCTGATTCTTATTTTTAGACATCTTATTTTTAAATAAATCGAGCACCCAGCGAACCGCTGCCCCGCTTTGCGCGGTCTGAATGGATGTTTGATTTGGCGCTCGCAACATTACGCCCCGCTCCATAGCGGCCAGAGACGCGATGCGCTCAGAAATCAACTGAAAGCTTAATTCCGTATATATCAATAAGGAAGATACCTATGTCATACCGTTTACCCGTAAAAGCTTCATTTCTAAAAGCATAGAAGCAATCTGCAGTAAAATGTTTATCATATACGCTGCACGTAGGTTTATAATGATAGAATTGCAGCATCGTAAAAGCGTTAGGAGACGAGAGCATCTTTAAGTATTTTTGATTTGAAGTTGGAGACTTAAGTGCCTTTTGTGCTGCAGGTTAACGCTGAAACGCGCCCTTTTTACGATGTGCGAAAAGGGATTTGAGAGCCCTCGAGAAAGGGAAGTATCTATTACATTATATGGCGTGCATATGCTAGTCATGTTACCGTGATGACGCCGTAATGACCGTTTTTATAGGTGCGTACGGCGCATCGTATTTGCATGATGGCGGCGAGATCACTTTCCTTTTATCAGGCTTTCTGCGTATTCACACTAAAAGCGAAGGCGGAAATGAGTGATTTTAACTTTACTTAACTTCAATGACGTGCATCGAAAGAACGAACTGACGTAAAATTTGTGCAATGATACTTACCTACCTACTCCCTAATTGTATCACTGGAGCAGCAAATACGAGAAAATTACGCAACTAGGTACTTTACCTAGTTGCGTAATTTTCTCGTATTTGAATGAAACTGGATTTCACCAAGTTCATTGCGTGCATGTTATCCAAGCAGTTAAAATAATTTATTACTAACTTTCAGATTATTATTAAGGTAACGGTAACAGTGATGGACAAAAGCATTAATTTACTCGAACGTCACAAGTTCACAACACTCGAACTCTATTACGTAAGCATATAAGCATCTACTACTACAACAGCCTATTTACGGCCCACTGCTTGGCACAGGCCTACTCTCATGACGAGAGGGTTGGGTGGGCTATAGTCCCCACGCGGGTCCAGTGCGGATTGAGGACTTCACACACATCCTTGAATTACTTCGCAGATGCGTGCAGGTTTCCTCACGATGTTTTCCTTCACCGAAAAGCTCAGTGTTAAATTCAAATTGAATTTCGCACATACGTTATTTCAGAGGTGCGAGCCAGATTTGAACCCGCGACTGCATGAGAGGCGGAAGTATAAGTATCACAGATGATTCATAGTATAATGATTAACCAGTAAAAAGGATTCACTGCCTATGTCCGTTGACTATGGTCGTCTGTCTGGTGCCAGATCTGTTATTATTCATCATCATCATCATCATCATCATCATTTCAGCCGATAGACGTCCACTGCTGGACATAGGCCTCCCCCAAGGCGCGCCACTCAGACCGGTCCTGTGCCACTCGCATCCACCGCGTTCCCGCGACCTTTACAAGGTCGTCACTCCATCTTGTTGGAGGCCTACCGACAGCTCGTCTACCGGTTCGCGGACGCCACTCCAGGACTTTCTTGCCCCATCGGCCATCAGTCCTGCGAGCAATGTGCCCCGCCCACTGCCACTTAAGGTTCGCAATTCTTTGGGCTATGTCGGTGACCCCAGTTCTACTGCGGATATCCTCATTTCTGATTCTATCACGCAGAGAAACCCCGAGCATAGCCCTCTCTGTTATTATTAGCGCATGGATTTTCAAAGGTATTGCTTCCGAGTGTCTTTAAGATAATAAACAGATATTTCTTTTTAAACGAATATTTCTTTAATTCAGTACATTAGTCGCTACTATTCAATAGTTTGCCTTACGTAGATATCGTTTTCGTTTACATTGTCAATCTTCTGGATTTATACATATAAAACCCATCAGCATACCTCGAACAAATCATGCGGATGACGTAAAAATGACGTACCTAATTTTGCACACATTTTGATGTCTGTATTGCAACATCCGTATGACATATTGCACGAAGTAACAGATTAACCGCGTATAATTTCAAGAAATCTATACAGAATTATCTGAATGATAGGATGATGTATGAATGACAATGTCAGTCAAAGATGTTATGTACCTACTCTGCTCATGTCAAGTGGCGATATCTATATATATAAAACTCAAAGGTGACTGACTGACTGACTGACTGACTGACTGATATAGTGATCTATCAACGCACAGCCCAAACCACTGGACGGATCGGGCTGAAATTTGGCATGCAGGTAGATGTTATGACGTAGGCATCCGCTAAGAAAGGATTTTGCAAAATTCCTACGGGAACGGGAAAAAAAGGGATTTTTACATTTTAATGTTTAGGCGCGTACGAAGTCGCGGGAAACATCGTAGAAATCTGAAATTTGGCACGCAGGTTCCTTGGGGAGCGTAGGGAAGCACTAAGAAAGGACTTCCCGAAATTCCCACGGGAACGGGAAAAAAATGTTTTCTTTTACATTTTAAGGCGCGTACGTAGTCGCGGGGATCATCGTAAAGAGCTGAAATTTGGCATGCAGGTTCCTTGGGGAGCGTAGGGGAGCACTTAGAAAGGACTTCCCGAAATTCCTACGGGAACGGGAAAAAATGGGTTTATTACATTTTAAGGCCCGTACGTAGTCGCGGGGATCATTGTAGTGAGATGAAATTTGTCATGCAGGTTCCTTGGGGAGCGCAGGGGAGCACTATGAAAGGATTTCCCGATATTCCCACGGGAACGGGAAAAATGGGATTTTTACATTTTAATGTTTAGGCGCGTACGAAGTCGCGGGAAACAGCTATCTATCTATCTAAATATATAAAAGAAGAAACGACTGACTGACTGACTGACTGACTGACTGACTGACATATCAACGCAGAGCCGAAACTACTGGTCGTAGAGAGCTGAAATTTGGCATGCAGGTTCCTTGGGGAGCGTAGGGGAGCACTAAGAAAGGACTTCCCGAAATTCCCACGGGAACGGGAAAAAATGTTTTTTTTTACATTTTAAGGCGCGTATGTAGTCGCGGGGATCATCGTAGAGAGATGAAATTTGGCATGCAGGTTCCTTGGGGAGCGTAGGGGAGCACTAAGAAAGGATTTCCTGATATTCCCACGGGAACGGGGAAAATGGGATTTTTACATTTTAATGTTTAGGCGCGTACGAAGTCGCGGGAAACAGCTATCATATAAGAAGAAACTGACTGACTGACTGACTGACATATCAACGCAGAGCCGAAAATACTGGTCGTAGAGAGCTGAAATTTGGCATACAGGTTCCTTGGGGAGCGTAGGGGAGCACTAAGAAAGGATTTCGCGAAATTCTCACGGGAACGGGGAGAAAAGGGATTTTTACATTTTAATGTTTAGGTCGCGGGGATCACCGTAGAGAGCTGAAGTTTGGCATGCAGGTTCCTTGGGGAGCGTAGGGGAGCACTAAGAAAGGATTTCCTGATATTCCCACGGGAACGGGAAAAATTAAATTATAATCCTAGATTACAAACACTTTCAAGAAACACGTTATGCAGATTACCTACTGTTAGATTACCTGCCTATTGTCCAGTACAAGGAAATGATTGATGAGTTCACTAAAACATTCTTTAAACCAGTCTGCTATTACCTAAATAATGAATTTTGGCACTAAACTATTTATTCATACGAGGTTAATGAATCAGAGAAAAAAAAAAGGAAAAATCTATACATATAATAAATAATAATTCTGTAGAGGAAGTCGCGGCTGAAAATGGAAAATTAAAAGAAACTATCAAGTCAAAGGGGCTATATGAACGATACTGAACACAAAATAACGATTTTTAGAAAAAATACTGTATGTATGTATGTCCGGATTTAACTCGAAAACTACTGGACGGATTGAAACAAAATTTGGTATGGGGGTAGTTTATAACACTGGTCAACATATAGGTTACTTTTTATCCCGAGGAAATGCATAGTTCTCGCGGGAAGGCTATTAACAAATTCCACGCGGACGAAGTCGCGGGCAGAAGCTAGTCGTTTTATAAAAGAGGTTGATAATTGATAAGTAGTAATTGTTTATGAAAATACTTTTTGAAATCACCTACGAGTGGTTTGACGTCATCCGCATGATTTGTTCGAGGTATGCCCATCAGGTATTCTCTGTATTCTAGAATACTCACAACAGTCACATTGTGGTTGATATTATGGTGGCCGTTCGCGATATAATGCAATCCAAATTGATAATGTTGTATCTGCTTTCCATAAGAAGGTATCCCACCACGAGACAAATCAAACAAAGGCGGAATATATAATTAACCCATTAAATATGCTTAGTAATATTTATATCTCAGATAAAGCAATATATTATAAATAAATAAATATCTTGGGACACTTTGCACAAAACAAAGGGTGTAAGGGTGCTAGACAACGATATATAAATACTTACTTATACATAGAAAAATACATAATTATAAATACTAAACATTCATGGAGTACAAACATTTGTCCACATCACACAAAGTTTGCAACCAGCGGGATTCACTACCAACTGAGCCAAAACCTGTCGTCAAATATGATAGAAAAATCAAAGAAATATTGAATATTTTACGGTCTCTAACAGGACTAGAATCCTCACCTCCAACGGCTATCCGGCTCAGAGGGCGTATAATACAATACAAACTACGTCATCAAAGCCAAATTAGTCCATTGCTATACACCAAGGAATATACTACTCTCTATACACCATGGCGTGTGACGTCACCTGCCGCAGCGTCTACGATACTTGTACGATTACTTCTAAGATTTTAATACTAATATTGTTATTTTGACCTTTGGAGACACCTTACATCTCCAAAATTGACTAAGGAGACCGTATACATCTCCTAAACTTGTGTTGTATGATATAATTTTAGAGACTGTGTACAACTTTAGGATACCTAGAGACGTATACAATCTCTAAACATTTGCGATTTTTATTATTATTTTTAGTATACATATTTAGATAAGTACTGTCATTAATTAATATTTTCATTAATTTGTACCTAATATAAGACCATCTCTAATATCTTAGATTCAAGTTTAAGTTAGGGACTATACATCCCTTAAATGTGATTTTAGTATGTACCTATATATGTTTTTTTATACATATTAATGTAAATGTAATGTAAATCTATATGTTTGAATTTTGAAAAAAGGCCTTCTGCTGAGTTTGTTGCGGCGCTTCTTCTCAAGCAATGCGTCTAGGAAGCGCTGGTAAATTCATTTCTGTTAAATTCATTTAAAAGTGACGTGTACAAGTGCCCAGATGTGGCCTATTTGCTGAATAAATATTTTCATTTTCATTTTCTTGTGTTTCTAATTACTTATTAAAAATCACTGCATTTCGATACCAAATATTTCAGCATAGCTTATATAACAGTTTTTTATATATATTTATATATTATGATCAATAAATCAGCAGCAATACTAATTGATTATACTATAGAAGTACGTAAGTAACTAGTCTGTACTTCTGTAGTCTTAGAAATTGACACCAAAATCATCTACGTGCTAGCAAATTTCGAGGAGTTTCCTCATTTTCTCATGGATCCCATCATCAGAACTGAACAAAATTAATATGGAACTAATTTGGAAATACCACCTTCCCAGCAAAAAAAGGATCATCGAAATCGGTTCACGTTTACTATTTATTTTTGGTGAACATAAATAAAAAAAATAGTTTCCGACGAATGAAGAACCTACTCCTTTGTTTGAAGTCGGTTAAAAATCAGACATCATAAAATAAAAAACGACATAATTTGTATATTTCAGACGAACGAAGTCGAAGTGCATTAGTAGTTTAAATAAAAAACAGGTCAGCATCACATTCTTAATCTAGTTTACTTGTTTCAAAACCCCCAGCTTTTTCTCGCTGAAAGTACTTCAAACATGAAAATGGCATATTTAACGTTCAGCGGGATTTAATATGTCGTAAAATGTTATTTATACGACGTTTACCCTACGCGTTTCCGCGGCGGTGGCAGATTGCATTGGCATTCGATATTTTAAAACGTTTTCTCTAACATTATTGACGCTATTAAAGATACGATGTTGTAGTTGAAGATTTTTTTGATGTGCCATTTTGTTTGACTAAACTTAGTCACAGGGCGGACACGGCCTGTTAAGCTCGATTTCAAATTCGAACACAATTCGAATGAAGTGCGAGGACGTCTGTATGCGTGCGAGGACGTCTATACTTGTAAATGTGTGTGTACCAGTACGCGGGCCAATGATTCACTCTCCATCTCCAGATGAAACAAATGACTGTACCTAAGGGCGAGTTGGGCACGAGTTACGCGCCGGCTACATTCAGAATCATTCATTCAAAATCGTTCTTTTGTGTTCAATATCGTTTATATACCTACCTACCACCACACATAACCCCACTACTTGGTCGTTTATATATATTTTGAAGTTACACACAGTTTGAAGTTACAGTTATTAGTACAGATTACCTATAACATAGATGAATTTTTCTACATATAAGTAGAAAATAAAAATTTGAGCGAAAAAAGATCACTTTTTATCCATTTTTAGGGTTCCGAAGTCCACAAGGAACCCTTATAGTTTCGCCATGTCCGTCCGTCCGTCCGTCTGTCCGCAATATTGCTCGGAGATGCTTAGTTCTAAAAAGCTGTAATGTGACATGAATATACATATTAGTTACGCTGACAAAGTGGTACAATAAAATTTTGAAATATATTTTTTTATAGGGTACCCGTAAGGCTACTTTTTTATAGGCTACTCGTAAAGTGGGGATGTAATTTTTTTTTCTTGCGTACCTACCCCTTGGTGCGGCATATCATTGAATAGGTCTTGAAAAAATATTGTGGGTATGTTAAAAATATTTTTGATTAAGTGATGCGTTTGTTAAATGATTAAAAAACCAATGATTTTTCTAGAGCGGCAGGGGCGTCGGGCGGGCACGGCATACCACAGCCCAGCTAAGATTCTAAATAAGTCTTTGAAAGGTACTGTGGGCATCGTCAACTTTGGAACCCTATACTTTGCGCGTGGCCCGACACGCACTTGGCCGGTTTTAGCTAGGTAACTTACTTGCAATTTATTAATTAGGTACTAGCCTTTTCCCGCGGACTTCGTCCCGCATAGACTCAGAATCTGCGTACCCGATGATACTATACATATAGATGGTTGTAGTTATAGAAGTATTGAAAACAACTGGTTTGACCCGTAGTAAACCCATTGCCGTAGAAATATCGGGATAAAAAGTACCCTATGCCCGGGTCTCGAACTATCTCCATACTAAATTTTATCCAAATCGGTCCAGTCTTGGCGACGTGAAGGAAGGACAAACAAATAAAAGACCAAACACACTTTCACATTTATAATATTAGTAAGGATATACTTCTTTACTCAGTGGGTGTCTTTTCATCGCCCTGTGTACCGAGACCCAAATAAATGTAATTTGTAATGTGAGTCAATTTAGGTTACTTGTAACACCGGTATTTAAGTTTGTAATTAAAAAATTAATTGGGAAAAAGCCTTTTATTATTATACTCATTATTCAGTGTTCATGAACGATATACCTGGTTTTAATAACATGTTTTATTCCTTACGGCCTCAGGTATATGCTGGTAAAATTATTCGGGTTACTCAAGCTTACCGTGTATATGTGTAATAAAAAGAAATCTGTACATGTTTAGGTATTATAAACATAACTGTAATCTTTTAAATGTACTCTTTCTTCTATAATAATTTGATGTAGATACCGGTTATTGGCGTTAAAAATGTTATAACAAAATTATTCTGTATTTTAAATATAAGCCGTTGGTTTCTCAAATAAAGGAATATAAAATAAAATAATCTATCATTGAAACTTGGATTGTCTCAAATAACAGATGAGGGTTTAGTATTCCTTAGGCTTTCGTATGTGATACGTCTCGTGCTATTGATGCTAGCGAGACCGCTTACCAAATAGTCGAGATATGCATCGAAATGATTTATAAATGGCGAAAATGCGACCGGTTTACGTTTTTGCAGCTCGCTGTAACATTTTTATAGGCAATGCTACGATCTACGTATTCAATGAGTCATCCAGCAACTGGAATAAATACATTCTCAAGATGTTGTTATTAACGACATTAAAAAAACGAAAAGTTTATTAGATGTTTTGTATTACACGCAAGTAACGGTAACCCTGCCCAGATGGTATCCATTCTACCGGATCGTATGCGGCGTGAATACGGAATCGCCAGCAAATCTGAAAGCAGTGAAGCTGAAAACAAAATTTCATGCAGGAAGTCCAAAGTGAGGCGAAGTGATGGCAATGAATTGTGTACACTTCAAGTTCCAAACAACTCGACGAAGAATTCTCGGTGCCGTAAGTAGGTACAAAGTGAACAGTCGACGAAATAACTCAAACATGAGATATGCTCTTAAGATGTTTCCGAAACGCGTTCGTCGCGGCTTCTATTTGCAAAGGGGTAACCATTTTGAATCACAAAAGCCCATGAATTTTGAGATTTCGACGTTAATAAAAAATGACTCTTATCATTGCCAACTGGACGCGTGCCTAGAGGCCTGGCTCGGTTTTTCCGAACCATGCTTTATTTTCAGATTATCTGGTTTCGCTAGTATGTAAGCAATATCTTTCACAAAATGTTTTAAAATAAGAGTATCTATTCCCTGTCCACTTCAAGGTCTTTTTAATGTGTAGGTTCTCTGCGTTGTGTATTTCACGACGTTATTTATGGTTGTCATGTTGCAGCTATTGCGTAATGCGGCGCCAGGCGTCGATTAGGCTCAAATTGGCTCGAATTTTCCATCGCAAACCTGATCACGTTTGTGCGATCGCAGCTCATTCGATTCTCATTATTAAACGTACCTAATATGCTTTGTATTTTTTATACGTTCTTGCTTATTTATTAGCAATCCATACCATCAATATAATATTTTAAATGCGAAGCAAACTCTATCTCTCTGTATCTTATGTTATCGCGCCTAAACCTCTGAACCAATTTTGATGAAATTTTATACGATGTATGCGCCTAGATCGTAGTTTAGGCGCTCCGGTCTATTTTCCCCGTAGGGAAGGACAAATGCAACTTTTATGCCGGAAAAAACATGATCCGCGGGAACGCTCTAAGCTCTAAGGCTCTAACCAAATACCACAAAGCTCAAAGTTCTCGATCGTGGCATGAATGGACTGTGTTCTAAGTAATTTATTATAACAAATCAAATGAGTAGGTATTGTTCGTCTTGTATTAGAACAGGTGGTTTGAACTATCGCCTGTAATGAAAATGAAACTTCTTGTTTGTATATATTATGTGCGAAATTCAATTTAAAGCACTTATTTTCTGGGCGATGCGATGCGGAAAACGTTGTGAGGAAAAGGACAGCATTGAAACAGAAATTTAATTAATGTACCTAAAAGTGACTCACGTGACTGAATCACGTGTTGTTCATCTACATAAGAAAGACCAAAGCAACGTTCCAACTGTTAAAAGATCAAATGGTTGAAATTTCCGCCGACAAAATTAATTCCTTTATAGGTAATTTTAATGGAACAGCCTGGACTGTATTTTCCTTAGAATTTACGAGCTTAAGGAGTAAAAAGTTTTTTGTGTGCACGTCACAATCATTCCTTTCAAGGGGTTAGTGTTCATTGGGTGGAAATAACAAAGACGATAAAACTGTTCGCTTGGAAAAAAGATATTGAATGAGGTCAGGCGCATATATATTGGGACGCAAATGTCGAGGCGTGTCGGGGCAGCCGTTCGCGCAGTTTTTACAGTCCTAAATAATCCATACTAATATTATGAGGGCGTAAATAGGTTGTTGTGGTGGTGGTCGTGGAAATTGTTTGTTTGTGATCTTCCTTCACGTCGAAATGGGTGAACCAATTTAGATTAAATGTGGCATAGATTAGGTATAGTTTGAGATCCGGAGAATAATATAGGATATTTTTTATCCTGACATTTTAAGGGATCGGGTTTTCCACGGGTTAAACCAGTTTTTCAATACTTTTATAACTATAACTATCAATTTATACAATGTACGCCAATTCTAAGTATCTACACGCACGGGACAAAGTCGCGGGAAACGCTAATGGGTGAATATCAGATTTTATGTTTTGCACTTGTCCATCCATGAAAATTAAACTATTATAAGAGTCCGGATTTTTTTGGGTAAAGATCTTACTGGGAAGCAACATTGCCAACAAAACAGGCAATGAATAATAATTCAGAAGTTATCAAAAAAAAAATTTTGAACTTTAAAAATCTAAGCTCTTTGGCGCGTCCACCACAGTGTTATTTTTTTTAAACAATTATAATTTTTTTTCCGAATTTGACGTCTCCAATAGTGTTACCTGTATTTAGAAATGTTTAATTATTCAAAACTCAACTAGAATATTTTTTGTAATTGTTTGGTCAAAAGTTATTGTAAAATCAATTTTGTCCTACCCAAAAACACCTCATTTCTTTGGCGTACTTGAACAGTCTCGCATTTTGTTATCATTTTACCTAGACTAGCCCCACCTCGCGTCCCCGCTTCCTTCCATTGCCATCTAACATCTGACCGGTGCAAACCTGACCATAGTTTGACGTGTTTCGGAAAAATATTTTATACATCACCGTTTGCGGATTTTTTTTCCGCTAAGCGCCTTATTTCTTCGGCGACCGAATTCACAGTCAAATTCTACTTGAATTTTTTAATACTTTTTTAGTGTATGCTGCGATTATCTATATCTATAGTTTTAATTTGAAATTGTACTTTAAATACTTACGGATGTAAAAAAATATTTATACCCTAATCTCATTTCTTTGGCGCTAATTTCTTTGGATTTATTTGGCATTTAGTACCAAAGAAATTAGATTTAGCCATAGAAATTAGACGTTTACTGTAAATTTTCCTAAACATATATCACAAATGTCGCTTTTATTAGATTTAATTGTTTTTGTAAATTGTTTTATTCATGATTATACCTATATCTATCAATAAAAATGAAAAAAAAAAAAATTACGCTAAACAACCATCTATAAAACGACTGTTTGTCTCTGTTCAGTTTAAATAAATGTTATATACAGAGATTTATATAAACTACAGCAAATTAGCAATTTATTGTGTTTATATAAGTACTCAATATAAAAAATGCAAAAAAAAATTTTTCTGCATTTAAATAAGCAACACTTTGTCATACAGAATAACATAAAAATGGATACAACTATATTGTACAAAATCGAACCGATTCAATATCTAAATGGCGCGAAAGAAGAAGAAATCGGCAATTAAAATTAAACTAAAACTAAACTGAAAGTTCCTGTTACAAGGTAAAGAAACCAAAAATGCAAAAGGCAAACAAAAGATAAAAAGTTGAAAAAGAGCCAGAAGCGTTTAGAAGATATTAATAACAATCCTTTAGGTTTATCAAAAATGATGAAGAATTCAAACAAGAGAAAGTTACCACGAAAGAACAACTAAAAATATTTTTTTAGGGGTATATAAACCCACAACTTTTTAAAGGAATTTAGATTTAAACAAGACTTAGGTGCACAAATGATGTGCAAATAAGAATAAGCTTATGTACATATTTACTCGCTTTTTTTGGTTTAAATGATAGCCAAAAATATCAGAAAAAAAATTGAGCCTTACAATATACTTTTATTTGATTACTTACATTACACGTTGGTTGTAAAAAAACTTATTTTTTGTTGATCGCGTATTACATTTGTAAAATGTGCCAAAAATATTTTATGTTATAAATACATAATATAATATTATTCATAGTTTATACCCTTGATGGAAAAGATATTTTAATAACACTGTTAAATCTGTGGTATTATAAAAAAGACCGACATTACGTAGATTTTTGTGAAGCAAAGTTTTTAATATAGGTAAAAATATGATCTCATATTTAGAGACTAACTTAACAAGTAGGTACCTACTTTGACAAAAATCGACGCTATCTTTTATACCCCACCTATTTTTTTGGCGCATTTCTCTAATGGGTGAATATCAGATTTCGTTTGAAAATTTCTCATTTCTGTGGCGCATTTTTTTTTCAATATTTCGAGTATTTCGGACAACATACCCTGTAAAAGACTTTAATTCAATAAAATGTATCTTATTGTGCCAAAAATAGCTCCAATACTTTTTAAGTTTTAGCAGTTTAAAAATTTGATTGCCAAAGAAATTAGGGTAGGTCCAAAGAAATTAGAAAATATGCCAATAAAATTAGAAAATGATCAAAATTTTGTCAAATATATTAGAGAAATGCGCTAAAAAAAATAGGTGGGGTATAAAAAATAATCAGAAAATTAAAAATAAAAGCATTTAAATTGCAAGCGTCGATTTTTGTCAAAGTAGGTACCTACTTGTTAAGTTAGTCTCTAAATTTGAGATCATATTTTTACCTGTATTAAAAACTTTGTTTCACAAAAATCAACGTAATGTCGGTCTTTTTTATAATACCACAGATTTAACAGTTATATTGAAATATCTTTTCCATCATAGCTATAAACTCTGAATAATATTATGTATTTGTAACATAAATTATTTGTAGCACATTTTACAAATGTAAGTAATACGCGATCAACAAAAAAATCAAGTTTTTTTACAACCACCGTGTACTGTAAGTAATGAAATAAAAGTATCTTGTAAGGCTCAAATTTTTTTTGATACTTTTGGTTATCATTTAAACCGAGTAAATATGTACATTAGCTTACTCTTATTCCTTTAAAAAGTTGTCGGTACCCATTGAAAAAAAATCAAATCTTCTTTCGTGGTACCTTTTTCTTGTTTGAATTCTTCATTATTTTTGATAAACCTTAAGGATTTAATTTCTTCTAAACGCTTCTTTGCTCTTTTTTAACTTTTCATCTTTTGTTTGCCTTTTTAAGTCATTTGAATTTTTGGTTTCTTTACCTAGTAACAGGAACTTTCATTGTTTAGTTTTTGTTTAATTTTAAAAGTATTACTTATTTAAAATGTTGAAACATATTTTTTTTGCATTTTTTATATTAGGTATATACAGCTACATAACACAAAAAATTGCTAAATTTGCTATATTTTATATAAATCTCCGAATATAACATTTATTTAAACTGTACAGAGAAAAACAGTAGTTTTATTGATGGTTGTTTAGCGTAAGATATTTTTTTTTAGTGTTATTGATAGATTTAGGAATGATCATGAATAAAACAATCTACAAAAACAATTAAATCTAATAAAAGCGATATTTGTGATATATCTTTAGGGAAATTGACAATGAACTTCTAATTTCTATGGCTAAATATAATTTCTTTGGCACTAAATGCCAAAGAAATCCAAAGAAATTAGCGCCAAAGAAATGAGATTAGGGTATAAATATTTTTTTACATCCATAAGTATTTAAAGTATAATTTCAAATTAAAACTATAGATGTAGATAATCGCAGCATACATTCACTAAAAAAGTATTAAAATATTCAAGTAGAAATTGACTGTGAATTCGGTCGCCGAAGAAATTAGGCGCTTAGCGGAAAAAAATCCGCAAACAATGATGTAAAAAATATTTTTCCGAAACACGTCAAACTATGCTCAGGTTTGCACCAGTCGGATGTTAGATGGCAATTAAAGGAAGCGGGGACGCTAGATGGGGCTAGTCTTGGTAAAATGATAACAAAATGCGCGACTGTTCAAGTACGCCAAAGAAATGAGGTGTTTTTGGGTAGGACTAAATTTATTTTACAATAACTTTTGACCAGACAATTACAAAAAATATTCTAATTGAGTTTTGTATAATTAAACATTTCTAAATACAGGAAACACAATCGGAGACGTCAAAATCGGAGTAAAAAATAAAATTATAATTGTTTAAAAAAAATAACACTGTGGTGGACGCGCCAAAGAGCTTAGATTTTTGAAGTTCAAAAATTTTTTTGGATAACTTCTGAATTATTTATTCATTGCCTTTTTTTATGGTAATGGTACTTCCTAGTAAGATCTTTACCCAAAAAAAAGCCTGACTCTTATAGTTTAATTTCCATGAAGTTAACATGGGTGGACAAGTGCAAAACATGAAATCTGATATTCACCCTAATATTATTGACAAAATTTTATTCATTTTCTAATTTAATTGGCATATTTTCTAATTTTCATACTGCTAAAACTTAAAAAGTATTGGAGCTATTTTTGGCACAATAAGATATATTTTATAGAATTTAACTCTTTTACAGGGTATGTTGTCCGTAATACTCGAAATATTGAAAAAAAAAAATGCGCCATAGAAATGAGAAATTTTCAAACGAAATCTGATATTCACCCTAATGTATCATAATTATAATTATAGTTACCGAAGCGGTATTTACCATGAGTTTTTTTTTCTTACCTATTTTTTGTCGTCTCGGTTTAGTTTCGCAATCAATATAAAGGTTCAGTTTGTCGAGCCCTTGTTAAAAAATGGTTACTATGATTCCCATAATTATGCTATGTTGATTACCAATATTGTACGAAATTATAAGGTCAAACCAAACGTTATGACGATATTTTTTAACCACTGTATCAGTTATCGATTCTAAGCATGTTTTTAGAATAAGTATTTTTTTTGTATAGCCCAGTATGGCACTGATGGTGTGAGCGATACCTATATGTCAAACAATTTTTTTTTACTAAAACGAAAAAAACTAAAAAGGAACCTAAAAAACTTGATGAGAATCTATAGCTGATTGTTGGTAAAATATCGTCTTGCTTGACCCCGTATATAGGTATCTTATATAAAGGGTAGCTAAACATCTTTAACGTGTATTATATCTATGACATTATTTTCATGAGCAAGATCTCTGCCGCCTGTAATGTGCCGCCAATAAAATAAATACATTTTATGCGTTGAGTTTTACTACTTTCTTATGGTGCGTATAATCCATGTCAACAACAAAGCGTCCAAGCTTGAAGAGCTTCCATAAGATGACAGTAGATTAGGTAGTTGACGAACATCTATTTCCCCAGTGTCTTAGCACCAACTATGAGTTATATGCTTGACTGTACCTACTTTTCTTTATAAATTCTTCTACTACCTTTCAAGACAAAAAAACGTGTTAATAATGAGCTTAAATATTATCCGTAATTAGTTGCAGTAGATAATGTCAACTGACCCTGAAGTCGATATTGTTTGATTTTTAACCGACTTGAAAGAAAGGAGTGGTTCTAAATTCTTCGGTATTAATTAAATTACTAAATTAATTTGGCAGTTTAAACCTAAGTTCCCCTTTAAGGGTTAGTCGTCAGATGAAAATTCTTCGGATAGTCCGTACAAAATTCGAATTAATTCCGGAGCAAATTGGACTGTTTGGCGAATAAGTTTTATCTGATGATTGAAAATCAGCCCTAAGTAACGCCCGAAATTTTGAATTCACGATTTTCTTTTTGCCACTAAGTCTATAAAACCGTTATCTTAGACAGACGTTGATGTTTGTAGAGCCTGCCCAGTGCCTACATTTACTTGATCAACCATTTCATTTAACAAAGTGATCCGGATAGTGTAAAGAATAGCGTGAAACCAACCTGTAGATCTGTACAAAGAGCGGGTGCAATAAGGACGATTCATTACTGTTTCCCCTTTGAAAAATCTAACATTTTATCGTCAATTAAGTAATTATACATAGCTTTGACTAATTTTAATGATTTAAATGCGATATCTAATGATTTAAAATCTCTGTATCGAACCTATCATTACGATCAAAAGTAAACAAATAAGTATGCCATGTTACTAACGAGATTCACGACAACTAATCTGCTTAAATTACGGTGCAATTAGCAAAATGGATCCATCTTAACTTTTGATCCTTATTATGTCAATTTCATAAAAACAAAACAAAAAGGAAATAATAATCTGAGTTGGGATACTCCTCGCGTTTCTCACTTAAATACCTCACTTCGTGTAATTGAAACAGGACGAACAAATTACAAAGAAAGATTCTCCAATTTCGTTCATTAACTTTTGCAACAAGAAAATAATTGTCCCCTGCCTCCCCCTAGGCTAGGAGTATACATATCTTCAGGCTGTTTACCTTATTTAATTAATTATGTTTTTTTTTACTTTTTAACATACACCTCTTACTTTTAAAATAAATTTTTTTTGTTCCTTTTGTCTATACTATAATTGTAATAAAAAGAGTATTTTTTCCGTCTCTTTCTAACTTTCTGCCTATCTGTTTGTTAGAGTTAATCTCCGGAACCACTGAACCAATTTGAATGCAGTTTTAACTCGGAGCTACATTATATCTAAATCTGATTTATATTCCACGCAGACGAAATCGCGGGGCACAACCGCTGTTGTTGTTGATCATATTTCCTTGTACATTTTTTGCTTACCGAATTTTACATGACTGCTGGTTCAATGACTCATTGCAATGACAATTATTTTATTTTATCTACATAGTTAAGAGGGTTTATCCCGAAAGTTGGCAACGTCGCATATAGCTGTCAAAATTTCGCTGTTTATATTAATTTCTCAATATTGCTGAATTAATAAGCAATATATCTATTATATCTACTAAAAACTTCGTGTTCCTATGATAACTGTTACAATCCATACTTAATGTCTTATTCAACCATAGAGCGATAATTCATGTTTTCATTCAGTAATATTCAGAAATTAATGAAAACAGCAAAATATTTGACAGCTATTTGCGACGTTGCCAACTTTCGGAATAAAACCTCTTAAGACTTTAAAATATTTATTTAGTATTAGGTACCTCCGTAGATGTAATTCGAATCCCTTATTATTGTCTTATATTACGTTTTTTCCCCGTACGTACATCAAGTATTAAACAGATTTTCGTCTGTTTTCTGTAGGTTTGTATAATTTTCATATTGCGCGTCACATCCACAATAGTTTCGTAGTCTAGCTCAGCTTCTCGCAGATTCTTTGTGCTGCATCCTTTCTTTTGGGACGTAGTACCTAGAGTAGATAGGTCTATTGAAATTAGGTTGTTCTATTTTTAATTGTCTTTTGAAAATTCGATTTTATTATTAATGGGGTTTAAAAATGAAATATCGACTAGCTACATTGATGTTAAAAAATTATAACTATCGATGCCCTAATTAATTGTCTATCTAATTAATTAAATAGGCAATTTCGTTCGATTAAATACTAAAGTGTTATATTTTCATGCGATAAAGTTATGATACACCTAAGTACAATACAATACAATATACTTTATTGAACACCACACAATCAAGGAACAGTAGACATTATGTAATTACACAAAAAGGTATGGCATACAGCAGGCGGTCTTATCGCTCAATAGCGATCTCTACCAGACAACCTTTGGATAGTGGAGATGAAGAAAAACAAACTAGTACTTAGCCATTAAGTGTTAAATTGTTTTATGTTCCTCTAAGACAATATAATTAGCACGTGTTCTTTTGCGTTGCGGTTGCGGTGAGTCATTAATAGTAAGGTACTTAAAATATTTACGTTTTAATAGCAAATTAGGTAATATTAATAATGTTTCAAGTATTTACCTGCTTAAATTCTTGTTTGTCATTCATCAATTAAAAAGGTTCAAGCATTCGTTTACTGGGCCCTTATTCGAGTTTGTAAATGGGTAATTAGCAAGATATATATTTTTTAAGTGTAATTTAAAAATTAATACTTACCTAACCCTAACACAAGTGATAAAATGTAAAATAATTATTTAAAAATAATTATTAATGTAAATAATAAGAGGACATGTAAAGTGAAATGTAATTTTATCAATAAATATCTGTATCTGTATCTGTATCTGTTTTATTTACAATAGGTTTAGCTCCCGGCCCCCCCGAGTCTGGTGGCATGCGTAAAAAAGCATTTCCCCTGCGTAAAAAATAAAGGTTCAGCTCATTTGGTAGTGGACCCTGCCCACTGTTCGGATGGTCAAACTTTGTGTGATGGAGCACGAATGTTTGTAGGTAGGTAGGTACTCGAGTGATGGATGTTTGTATTTTTAAATCACCCTTGGCCATAAAGTGGGATTTTCTGCCCGCTACGCGGAGAGAAAATCTCACTTCTTGGCCAAGACAAGACGTAAAACTTTTGACAAACCACGGGCGGTAATTCGTAAAGCCCCAGATCGCATATTTATGGCCCTCACCTTTGGTTCGGGCCACAGAAACCTGTGATCTGGGACATTTACAAATTCACCACCCTAGGTCTGTAATGTACTATTACATCACCCTTGGCCGTAAAGTGGGATTTTCTGCCCGCTACGCGGAGAGAAAATCTCACTTTTTGGCCAAGGCAAGACGTAAAACTTTTGACAAACCACGGGCGGTAATTCGTAAAGCCCCAGATCGCATATTTATGGCCCTCACCTTCGGTTCGGGCCACAGAAACCTGCGATCTGGGACATTTACGCATTCACCACCCTAGGTCTGTAATGTACTAATGTCGTTGTCTGGCACCCATAGTATTGCTTACTTTGGTAGTACCACTTTTCAGTCACTAGTACACTTATCCTCCTTATTTATTTATTTAAAAAGCTACTCGGGGAATTGGATCTTTTATATCAATTTTAAGGGCTCTAATGATATGATACTCCAGTAGAATATTTGCTAAGTAGATAGATAAATGTATTATTATTTAGGGACATGGGAAATCCCATATCCCTATTCAATTAAACTCGAATAAGGCCTCTGTTTCACGTGAATAATTAATGAAAAAAAAAAGAAGTAGGTGCAGTACTACATATTGACATCTATAAATGATATAGGTGCCTGGGGCTCTATGCGAAGTCTTAAATAGGGATCTCGCTTTTCCGGGAACGGGAAAAATATACGGGGAATAATACGGATAGGATACAGGGAAACAGGTTACCTTCATTCAGTAAATGAAGCAACCGACCTTTGTTCGTAATATCGCACGAGTGTTTTAAGGCTTAATTATGTACAGTTGCATACACAACTTTATCTACACTCAACTTATAAAACCTCTAAGATGCTTCAAAATCTGTCCACAACGGCGGCGATTCAAATACGCCAGTGTCTCACATTCGATTTTCAAAAAACATAGGCTAAATAGAGCCGACATTTGAATTTGGAACAAACTTTCGCTCTGTCTGACTGAAGAATATAGGCGGGCATTACTATTCGAGGAGGTTCGAAATTTGAATGCCATTAGACCATCGAATTTGATGGTCTAATACAGCTATTAGAACATTTTCACAGATAAGAAATCTGTTCTAACTAAGCAGTTTGTTAAAATGCTGATAATAATTTTCGGTTATTGAACGCATCACAGAGGGTTTATGATATGAGTGTAGATAAATACACTTAAGTACTTAACTATTAAGTGTTAAATTGTTTTATGCACCTATAAGACAATAATAATTAGCACGTGTTCTTGTTGCGGTGAGTCATTAATAGTTAGGTACTTAAAATATTTAAGTTTTAATAGCAAATTAGGTAATATTCATAATTTTTCAAGTATTTACCTGCTTAAATTCTTGTTTATCATTCTGAAAAGGCTAAAGCATTCGTTTACTGGGCCCTTATTCGAGTTTGTAAATGGGTAATAGGTAAATGATTCATTGTCTCTCATTTAGCAAGATATTTTTTTTATATACGACAGGTTTAGCTCCCAGGCCACCTGAGCCTGGTGGCAAGCGTAATAGTTATTTGTGCAACAAGAGAGCAAAATTGTTTTATGCTTTGAGTGCCATGTTTGAGTCCTGTGCTATTGAAAGATTCTATAGTTGAATCACGAGCGTCTAGCGAGTGATTCTAATTTAGAATCTTGAGCTTAGCGAAGGACTCAAAGGAAGTAGAAGTAAAAGAAATTGCTCTCGAGTAGCACATACAATTTTTCACCTCAGTAGCGAGAACACATAAAACGTAATTGCAAAGAATACTCATCACAAAAAATATGAAATAACATTTCTTCTTCACTCCTTTCACCCAAATTATTGCCCTGCCCACTGTTCGGATGGTCAAACTTTGTGTGATGGAGCACGAATGTTTGTAGGTAGGCACTCGAGTGATGGATGTTTGTATTTATGTCGTTGTCTGGCACCCATAGTATTGCTTACTTTGGTAGTACCACTTTTCAGTCACTAGTACACTTATCCTCCTTATTTATTTATTTAAAAAGCTACTCGGGGAATTGGATCTTTTATCTCAATTTTAAGGGCTCTAATGACATGATACTCCAGTAGAATATTTGCTAAGTAGATAGATAAATGTATTATTATTTAGGGACATGGGAAATCCCATATCCCTATTCAATTAAACTCGAATAAGGCCTCTGCTTCACGTGAATAATTAATGAAAAAAAAAGAAGTAGGTGCAGTACTACATACATCTAAATGATATAGGTGCCTGGGGCTCTATGCGAAGTCTTAAATAGAGATCTCGCTTTTCCCTATAGGATCGCTCACGCGTCAAGTTGAACTATAAATCTAGCTGCTTAAAGTTCACGCGCCGCGTGAGCGATCCTATAGGGAAGAGCGAGATCCCTATTTAAAGATTTCGAATATAGGCCCAGATACTAATATCTATTCACATATCTACTGTAAATCCAGTCGGAGACACGTTGTTCAGGTGATTTAGTGCATTACAATGTTTTACTTCACCGAAAGATGAATGAAATCAAGTTGGATTTGCCTTATTTATACTTACCGATGGAATTTTCAATAGATAAAAAAAAAACTTAAAAGTCACTTATCATCATCATCATCTTCAGCCTTCCTCTACCATTTTAGTGTAGGCCTCATCTGAGGTCTGCCTCGCGGTCTTCGCGGAAAAATCACTTATAATGGTGGTTAAAAACTCACAGAAAAAGAAAACTGGAGGCCGCAAACCCTCGACTAAAACTCTGATGTCATGAACAACTTATTTCCATTTATTTTTATTCATTGTAAATGAATATGCATGTAGGTGTACTTATGACAATGTTAATCCATACTAATATTATAAATTTGAAAGTGTGTTTGTTTATTTGTTTGTTTGTTTGTCCTTCCTTCAAGTCGCAACGACGGGACCGATTTGGATGAAATTTGGCATGGAGATAGTTAAAGACCCTGAGAATAACATAGGATAGGTACTTTTTATTCCGATATTTCTACGGGAACGGGTTTTCCACGGATCAAATCAGTTTTTCAATATTTCTATAACTAAAACCACCTATATGTAATTATTATCATCTGGTATGCAAATTCTAAGTCTACGCGGGACGAAGTCGCGGGGCATCGGCTATAGTTCATCATAAATTGAAATTACGAATAGAAAGGACCATGCGTCAAAATGGGCCTGAAACCAACCGCATTGAGAGTTATGTCAATAAATAGGTCTTGAAATCTACTTTATTTCATTATATGGGCACCAATCAAATTCCATTGCAGAACTAAGATATTTGTATTTTAGTCACGGTGAGTACGAGCTACGATAAATGCATTCGGAGAATATTCATATTTTGGAGGGTAGATATTGAGCAAACCCAATTTAAAAAATGAAGGTATGAAATCAAGTTGGATTTGCCTTATTTATACTTACCGATGGAATTTTCAGGGATATTTAGGGATATTGACCGTTCCATTAATTATTCGTTCGGTGTCATTTCTTGTTGAATATCGTGTTTTACCAATAATAATATTATTTCGAGTCATTTAAAACCTCTTCTACCTAGGTATCTATTCTTAAGTACCTATCTCTATCTCAAAGAGAACCTGTTTTTTAATAGATCTTATTTACTCTGACTGAAATATAAATATCTCAGTTCTGCAATGGAATTCGGCTTTGTGCCCATATAATGAAATGAAGTAGATATCAAGACCTATTTAATGACTTAAGTTTCAGCTCTGTTGGTTTCAGAACCAGGCTCCATACAAAGTTGCCCATGGTCCTTTAGTCTCTGGGAGAGAACAAAATATGAGGCCCTTTACTGGATATGTTTCATTAAGTGAGCGTTTCCCATCCTCGGTCGGGCGCGGTTTTATCGTTCCTCTCGGGAGCAAGATAAAAAGTGGCCTAAGTGCTGCCTTAACTTTTCAGGTTTTTTGAGAAATGAAGCATACTAAAATTCCAGCATTAAATCTGTACCCACTGAATCGTATACAACGTATTATGTGGCGACGCCAGAATACCTATATCCTCAGGCCAGGTGGTATAACTGCGGTAAAATGGAATATTGTAATTACAATGGAATTTACCACGTAATAACGAGAGCAAATTATTACTTAATGAATTGGTCATTATGCCAATAAATTCATCGTGAAAAATATTTTTGTAGGTACTTAACAAAAGCTCATTAAGATAACACGTGGTACTTAAAAGGATCAATTAGCGCTTGAAAAGCCCATGCTCTAATGAGGACTTACCCCCACCCCATAATTATGTTTTGTTTGGATCCTTAACTCCTACATAAAACCCTTTGACACCTCTATGTGTCCTCACAAAGTGGTAACCACCGAATGGGTGTACAAGTGTGCGCGATATTTTTTGTCTAATCGTTATTCACGTTCAGGAAATAGGAGAACATTACTTCCATTTCTTACTGTCAATACGATTGAACCGGTATCGATATGGATTCGAGTGCAAGCTCAAACCAAACAGTAATGTACCCCTGCGTGAAATGCCAAGTGTGTTACCAAGATTACAAAAGTTTGTTGGAGCACCTTTACTGGCGACACGGTACTGAAAGTGTGTTTTGCAAGACTTGTGCATTAAAGCGTTGGGTGTACGCCGACCACGTGTGTCATGTTCTGCCGATCTACGACGACGATACCTCGTCCTCCGAAGACTCCCAGTATTACTCCGAGAGGGAGATAGAATACTGTTATTGTGGCAAAAACATCGCATCTCCAATGATTGGATGCGACGGACCGCGGTGTGCCTTACAATGGTTTCATTTTAAGTGTGTGGGGATCAGAGTGCCGCCGCCCGGAGATTGGTTCTGTCCCGACTGTAATAAAACACGTGATCCCAAGGTGTGTTTGTTGAATAAAAAATATACCCCTCCAGCTCTATACTATAAAACTCTAAATAACTCTGTCATACTACTTCATAAACAGCTTAAACAGAACATTTTCTGGGACAGACGTACAATGCCAAGATTAAAAAATGGTAGACTGTTCATAAATTATAAATGTTTTGTATTCCTTTTACAGAAATCAAATGAAGATAAAAGACTGCAAACTTGAACAGAAGTAGTTTTTGGAACCTATCCAAAAAAAAAATGCTAGATCTGTGTAAGTATTTGTACCTACAAGTTCAACTGGAAAACGAAGAAATTTTAAAGTGTCCAAGTAATAAATATTTACTATCAAAAATACCTGACAAGGCTCCAGTGACGGACACTCGAACTCTATAGAATATGGCCTGCCCGTGGCTGTGCTTAAGGTGTCCAAGGCTGGGGCATTTACCTTACCTGTTGGCTGTTTAATGACAGCAGTATTACTCCTAAATCTGACATCGTTAGATTTATTCATCATCCGATTCACCTACCAGCACACCCTAGGTGTTGATCCGTATGACCAAAGTAATGAAACGGAGAAAAAGGGATTATACATGTAAATGTTTATGTGCATACGAAGTCGCGGGCAAAAGCTAGTATTAGATATTATCTAACTATTTCATTAATTACTTGTTATTACTTCCAGGTACATATATCTGAAGTCAATCTGGAATCCACTGCTTTGTTATGGAAACATTTTGTAGTGCTATAAAAATTTTATTTGAATCAAAATGAAAGTACAGGCATCGGCACGGAACTTGAGCGGTGGCTTTCGATGCGCAGAAGTCAAAAATAAGGTCTCATCGGCAGAGGGGCGCGGGACGCAGGGGGCGCTTTGACGTGCGCGCACGCTAATTGGCCCTTTAGTCGTAAACATGCGCAGAAATCCCCTCTACTTTTGCTCACCGCTCAAGTTACGTGCCGCGACCTGTATTTTACTGTGTATAATCCTATCCTATACTATTAAACGAGCAATATTTGTATTCGCGTTCTCGAAAACGGCTCTAACGATTTCGACGAAAATTCGTATATAGGGGCTTTCGGGGGTGACAAATCGATCTAGCTAGGTCTTATATCTGGGAAAATTCATTTTTAACCATTTTCACCCGAGCAAAGCTCGGTCGCTCAGGTACCTACTTATAAAATAAATTACGACAAATTGGAAATATTAGCTTGTTTTATTAATTTAAATTAAGAAAAAGTCATAATCATGTGTGAGTTTCATCTCCCAAAAAAATCCTAAGGGTGTGTCTACGCGAAGCGGCGCATTAGCTCAAAACGGAGAGATAGCGGTAGATGCGCGCTTACATTCGCAAGGACCTGGAATTAAATGGGTGAATCAACTTTTTTATGTCAATAGTAGCCATGGTTACTGTCCCCTGGGCCACTTCTAAAACTGCTATTCTGTGGGTTTAAATACACTAAATGTGGGGTTTCTTTGCCATTTTCAATCCCTTCCCTAATGAATCACTTTCTAAGCGTCTTAGAATTCTATATTGTAACAGGTTTTCTAAGAAACCCCTCTCATTTTGTCCCCTGGAAAACGGGACAGAATAACAACAAGAAATAGTTGATTGACCCAAATACCAATTCAATAATGGAATATCCATACTAATATTATAAACGCGAAAGTAACTCTGTCTGTTACCTATTCTGGCTTTAACCGCTGGTCTGATGTGGATTATTTTTTGTATCAAGATATTTGGGAAAGGACATAGGCTAATTTCTATCCCGAAAAAACGCATACTTCCTGCGGGAACGCAATAACTAAATTCCACGCGAGCGAAGTAGCGTGCAGAAGCTAGTGTATGTACCTATATTATGATAAGGGTGCCATTTTCATATTGTTTCACTCTTAAAATAAAAGTCTTGTAACTGAACAGTCGGAACAGAAGTAGCCCAAGACTGCATCTTAGCTTAGCAAGCTTTGAACAAAATACAATACTAGCTTCTGCCCGCGACTTCGCCCGCGTGGAATTCGGTTATCGCGTTGCCGCGGGAACTATGCGTTTTTCCGCGATAAAATTTAGCCTATGTCCTTTCCCGGGACCCAAACTATTTCCAGGCCAAATTCCATCTCAATTGGTCCAGCGGTTGAAGCGTGAAGAGGTAACAGACAGACAGACAGAGTTACTTTCGCATTTATAATATTAGTATAGATATCCGCTGGTATCTAGGTGTGTTGCAAATGGACGGCCCAACTAAGTATATTACGGCACTCGCTAAATAAACAGCTCGTGAGCAGTGATCCGGGCTCCACTAGGATCAGCGTCCTTAAAGATTAACCGTGCCGCTACGTGATAATGCCCGTCTAATCAAATGTTATTTACATCACCCTTGGCCGTAAAGTGAGATTTTCTGCCCGCTGCGCGGCGAGAAAATCTCACTTCTTGGCCAAGACGAGATGTAAAACTTTTGACAAACCACGGGCGGTAATTCGTAAAGCCCCAGATCGCATATTTATGGCCCTCACCTTCGGTTCGGGCCACAGAGACCTGCGATCTGGGACATTTACGAATTCACCACCCTAGGTCTGTAATGTACTATTATTTACTTGCATTTCCGACATGAGGATCCTATTATCTACCACGACCACAACAGCCCACTTCATCAAAAACGTGCACGCAAAAAAATCAATATGATTGTAAATTCGCGTATGCCATCTTCCGCAGTTGACAGATCACGCCAAGCATAACTGTTTGGCGGGAAGGAGTCCGCCGGGTCGGCGCGTACTTTATAAAAATTGTAACTAATTTAAAACGCACTAAAAGTTTTAAATAATTTCATTTTTTTAATGTTACAGGTCTCAAATAGAACTATGTAGTTACATATTGTAATAGTTAAAAAAATGGAGTACTTACCTACTACTTTACCTACCTGCCTATAAAAAAATGGATTTCAATTATTTTTATATGAATATTTTTAATTAAACATTCTCCTTTGCTCGGTATTGTAATAATCCAGCGTAGAGTAGGCAAGATAAATTACCTACACCGTAAAAAGATTAAAAAGTTGAAGTAACTGGCGAGAACTCTGAACTTCAGTCGGCAACTCTGATAGTTCCGGAGCTCATCTCGTATCGAAGATATAATAACGTCAATTTAAGATGAACAAGATAATCTGTTCTCTCTCAGTATATATAAAACTCTTCCGTTACGGACTGACTGATGACGACGCACAGCCAAAACTACTAGTCAGTGAAAGCTGATATTTGGCATGTATTTTTCTGGAGAGTGTAGGGGAGCTCTAAAAGAGGATTTCCCGAACGGGAACGGGAAAATTATACGGGGAATAATACGGATAGGATACAGGCAAACAGGTTACTTCCATTCAGTAAATGATTTGTTCGGGTGAAAATAGCTAAAAAATGAGTTTTTCTAGTTACGTTAGTACTATTACTTATTCTGTGGTTTTATGGAGGTAGGGCCTGGTGCTAGGTCCGCCCGGGGTGGTACCGCCGTCTTATCCCGTTAACCTACTACTACTATTGTGTTCCGGTAGGGGGTTGGCAGCCGGTGAAATTTCTGACAGAGGCATTCCATCTTAGGTGTCAGGGTAGGCAACGCGAGATCTTATGGTTTCTTAGTGGGGAATCATAGGATTTCGGTGTCTATGGGCCGCAGTGACCACTTACCATCAGGTGGGGTGTGCGCTCGTTTGCCTATAACAATGACATGAAAAAAAACATCGCTTTTTCGCACCCGTAATACTGTGTGTTGTAATTTTCATCCAAATCGTAAGAGGCGTTTCTGAGATAATTTTACTCCAACTATCTAAACGGCTCTTACGATTTGGATGAAAATTACAACTATATAACTACACAAGATTTGCACGTTTGAAGTATAAGGTTAGGTATATGAGAACAAAACGACCACGACAAATAATAGAAAGAAAAATAGGTAAATGATTTGCTAGTAGGTATTTCCTAAAAATGGAAGATCCTGATATCTCCATTACCCATTCTCAGACAAATACTGGAATCGAAAACATGTTGCTGAGAAGTTGACTGTTCAATTATTAAAAACCGGTCAAGTGCTGCTGCACTAAGGGTTCCGTACTACTTTATCTATAAAAAACGGCAAAGAATCATGTCTGTTGTATGGGAACCCCCTTAAATTAATATTATTTGTTGTTATAGCGACAACAGAAATACATCATCTGTGAAAAGTCATGGTTCATGCGATACCTACAGCCTGATGACAGACAAAAACGGCAAAAAAATCACGTTTGATGTATGAGAGCCTCCTTCAATATTTATTTTATTCTGTTTTTCAGTATTTGTTATTATAGCGGCAACAGAAATAAATCATCTGTGAAAATTTAAATTGTCTAACTATCACGGTTCATGAGATACAGCCTGGTGACAGACGGACAGCGGAGTATTAGTACCTAATAGGGTCCCGTTTTACCCTTTGGGTACGGAGCCCTAAAATCGAGCAAATAGTAAGATTACAATAGGAACTTTGCGTCCCCCATGAGAAATTAATACCGCCACTGATTTCTATTACGAGTAAGATAATCTAGCGTTCACAGCATTTGTCTTACACCTGCCCGCAATCCAAGTTTCAATTCTGTTTCACTGAGATCTGAATATAAATTGAATTTGCAGCCACATCAGCCGTCGCTTGCAGCATGCAGCGGCGGTTGCGCCTTGCAAATTGATTTAATACACTGACCACCATGCAAGGAAAAAACTCGCTGATTCCGCACAATGAATACACTTTTTTTATTCAAATGATAAAGAACGTCCGAATGCGAGTGTTCTATGCTTTCGCATTTTACATTTATCCATAAGTAAGGCATAGTTTAATTTAATCTGCCGAAAACTTCATTTTGACTAATACAGAAAAAGCTACACGATCGTAGGTATGATTGTGGACGTTGGCCTGCATGCAAAATGGTGAACATTTTACCGAAACTGAAAAATATCTCACAATATTGTAGCCGTTGAAGCACATCGTTTACTAAAAGGCCTTCAGATGAAGGTCCGAGCATAAATAAACCGTCGGCAACAGTTACTCGTAGATACTCAACGTTAATTGTCCCGTGAACAAAGGGTCAAGCTCGAACAATTCCACTAGGTCTGCAAGGGGTTACTTCGTACAGTGACATTCGTTAGGTCGTTAATGCTATCCATCTAATCCTCCAGTCCTATAGCAAAAAAGAAGTAGCACAAGGAACTTGATTCCATTTCGGATGGTTAATTTTTTTTTTCTACCTAGACTAAAACCTATCGTAAAAAACAAGTTAATACGTAATCTAGTCTTCGCTTTCGAACTTTGATATTATTCTTGCCAGCCTGCCGCCAAAAGTTCAACGTAGACAAAATTAATGTGATTGAATTTGTGGTACTATTTATCAATCCAATATGGAGAGCTGGACCATTAAGCAATACTTTTATTGCTCGGTAGAAGATTGAGTAAGGAAATTGGGCGGATTATCCTATCCAATTCTTGTTTATTTTGTTAGGCACCTACGTTCTTGCGCGAAAGTTGAATGAATGACGCAATACCTCGTCTGTTACACTTTTACTGTCTTTCTTACCATCCCAATATACCGCTCGCTCGATCTAACCAGCCATCCCCGGAACAATTTGATATAATTATTTGGTAAACAAACTGGGACTATGCGTTTCCTGTTTAATAAAATAAGTACAAAACGAAAATCTTATTGGATTCAATACGTTTGTTTTCGAACCAGTAAATTGTTTTCATATTTACCTGCCAAAAACTGTAGCGCCCTTTCAGTATAAAAAACCGGCCTAGTGCGTGTCGGGCCACGCGCAAAGTATAGGGTTCCGAAGTTGAGGATGCCCACAGTACCTTTCTAAGACTTAGTTATTAGCATCTAGCTAGCCTGTGGTATGACGTGCCCGCCCGACGCCCCTGTCGCTCGAGAAAAATCATTGTTTTTTTTTAATCATTTCATAAGTTGGTCGACTATGACTCGTAAGTTTGTACAGCCTACTTAGCTGTGATAGTTTTCCTTTCAACTACGTTATATATGCCACAACCGTGATTTTTTTCGCATCACTTAATCAAAAAATTGTTTTAACAAACCCACAATATTTTTTTAAGACCTATTCAACGATATGCCGCACCATGGGATACACAAGAAAAAAAAATACATCCCCACTTTACGAGTAGGGGAGGTACCCTATAAAAAAAATATTTGAAAATTTTGTTTGTCAGCGTAACTAATATGTATATTCATGCCAAATTACAGCTTTCTAGAATTAAGCATCGCCGAGCAATAGTGCGGACAGACGGACGGACGGACGGACGGACATGGCGAAACTATAAGGGAACGCTAAAAACGATTCTGGCATTGCGATTGAAATTTTATGGTTTGCAATAATTAAATTGTTACGAGAGAAAATTCAAATTTCGTTTAAAAATACAGACGCGAGTGGTTTCACTGGTTTTAAGTTGCGTAGCAACGATGGAGTTTTTTTAAATTAAACTAAGGTTAATGTGAATGAACAGCCAATATATTAGAGAAGAAAAGACAATGGTGTATAAGGGAAAGTCGACAACGCATGAGGGTTTGGATCGCACTCATAAGTGGCCACTAAACTTTATTGCTGTGTTTATGGCCTGGCGGAACTACCTTTGCACACATTTTACGAGTTGTTTCAGTTGGCTCCCTTGTAATGTACATGTGCAAATATGAATTTCAGGACGTTACTTTACTTCTCAGGTGCGAAGGAACTCGCTCGACACGCGTCGCTTGTTCACGCAGCTGCAGGCTGCTCTACAAATGCAAATCGTTCTTTTAGGGTGTAGGTAATCTCCATTATTACGTTTTTTCATCGTAGAGATAAGTGCTTAGAATACTCACTTAACTTGTTAATCTTAAGAAATATACCTACTGTATGATCTTCAACTTAAGGAAGGAATTCGGATAAATGTACACGTTTTCGAGATAATCATTTTTATAATAACATGCATTACATTTTTATACCTTCACTGAGTATTTATTATCTAAACCAGTTCCATTTCAAGCCAAGATAAAAAAAGCATTTTTTACATTTTTTGATAGGTAAATAGTTAGGTACCATTTTCAACCTTAATGTAATCGAACGCACTTGTAAAAAAGCCTCTGATAACCAAAAAAATTCGATAAAGAAAATAACCGGTTAAAGTATCCGAGATAAAGATAGAGGCTAGATTTTCCGCTGACGCTATGTTCGGGCGTCCCGCGAAGCCTCCGTTTTGTATATTATCTCGCGCTACAAATCACACCGGATGTCCCGCCGAGGGGAAATGAAAATTGAGATACCGGGGAGGCATTGTTCCGTGAAAATATATCTTCTTGATATTCCCGGGGCACGGGACAGTCGACGACGCACGGATATTGCGATAATGTTACGTCATCTCGCAAGATAAAAGCGCTTTTGATATCGCCGGATAAATTTTCACTTTCAGGGAGCTACGGGCCCGTCCCCACCGCGATCGCACTCGACGCTGATTCTTTACGATTACAACCGCAACGGATTGACAGTTTGTTTTCATAACCCGAAAAGCTTTTAAAGCCATAGGCACTGCGGGAGTAAATAAGTACAAAATGTGTGGTCACCTATCCACTATATGGCTTACTAGCTTTTCCCCGCAACTTCGTATGCGCAGAAATATTAGAAGAAGAAGAAGAAGAAGAAAAATATTTATTTGACAAAAACGACAAGTTTAAGTAAACAGTTTACATTTATAAAATCAACAAAAAGTTATCGCCGTTCGAGTCAAATAGGAGGTAGCTCAGCATAATGCTGCGACGCCGGTCGCAGCGCTGGTTTTCAGCTACCACCCATTTCAGACGTGACCAATTAAAAACTAAGAAATAAACCGTTTCCAAGTAACAAAGTGTAAATACTAAAAAGAAAAAGAAAAAGTGCATCTAAACAACAAAAAAAAAAAAATATATATATAATATCAAAATAACATTCAAGGAACTACTGAAAAAAAATTTTAAAGTTAAACAACTTAAGAACATCGATTCCAAACTTTTTCTACTATTATCTACCTATTATGTTTGTAGCTGCGCTGCCACGAAGAAAGCCTTCAGTTTTTTACTAAAACTGCAAAAGGTTTGCAATTTCCGAATTGGTGGGGGAATATCATTCCAGCACTTCGTGGCAGCGAAGCGGAAGCAGCCGCGGAATGCAGCAGTACTATGCGGAGGCACCGCGCAGTGCCAGGCGCACGCGCGCTGCATCCCCTTCCGTATCCAGCTCAACTTATCATACAAATACTTTGGAGACTGAGTGTTGACAATACCAAACATTAATGTCGCTAGGTGTAATTTTCTCCTTGCATCCATTTTAAGGAGCCTGGCATTATTTAAAAATGGAGTAATATGAGAGCGACGAGGTACACGAAAACAAAAGCGTGCGCATGCATTTTGTACACGCTGTATCAAACGCTTAGTTCTAGCTAATAAACATGGTCCGTATACTGAGTCGGCATAATTTAACTTTGAGAGTACCAGCGACTCGCAGAGCTGCACACGCAGATCGACACTCAGCAGATCACGTATGGGGTATAAAACTTTCAATCGGTAAAAGCAGTTTCTGACCGACTCATTCACATGGCTTTCAAAGTGCATGCCGCGATCGAATAGAACGCCTAAATTCCTTGCCTCCAGCACTTCATCTATTGGATAACCATTAATTTCAATCTGAGGTGACAAATCACATATCTGCTCTATTTGTTTTTTTGAACCCAAGATCATATATTTGGATTTACTGCCGTTTAAAACCAAAGAATTTTTGTTAGCCCAGTTAGCAATACGATTTAAATCATCATTTATTTTATTAGTAGCATTAACCGTTTCACTATGCCGAAACGAAAGATAAATTTGCAAATCATCGGCATACATATGATATTTGCAATTTTCAATACAGTGTGCAATATCTGAGCTGTAAAGAATGAATAAAATGGGACCAAGTATTGATCCCTGGGGAACTCCTTTAGAGACAGAGCAGTGGTCAGATGTCATTTTGCTACCATTGCTTTTACGTATTTCTACCATTTGTGACCGACCACAAAGATAACTTGCAAACCATTTGACCGTGGGAGCGTCAAAGCCGTAGTATGACAGTTTTGAGAGCAGCAAAGATATATTTATAGAGTCAAACGCTCTTGAAAAGTCCAACAAGACCAAAATGGTACCCATACCCTTGTCTTGTGCATCCAGAATATTATCGGTTACTTCTAGCAGAGCCGTGGCTGTACTACGCCCCTTACGGAATCCTGATTGCAAACATGGAAGAATATTATTAGACTCTAGATAATGAGTTAGTTGTTGACTAATTGCTTTTTCAAGAATCTTTGATACACAGGGTAATATACTTATGGGACGAAGTTCACTCATCTCCACAGGATTGGTTTTCTTGGGAATTGGCTTAACAATTGCTATCTTCCAGAGGTCAGGAAAAGTTGAAGATAGAATGGACATGTTCACAATATCAGTTATAGCCTCCAAACTATCTGGAAGTGTTAAAATGATCATTTTTAAGGAAATATGGTCTATACCAAGAGCTTCTGACTTCAGAGTTTTGATTATCTTTGCTACAGCATCAGACTGTATCGTTTTAAGAGAAAAGCTGGATTCTGTATATCTGTGAAATTCATAATATGAGAGCTCGCAGATGCTAACGCTATCTGTACCAGGAACGTTTAAGAAGTGCTTATTAATGGAGTTGGGGTCATCAAAATGTTCTGGCAAATCGATATCTTTATGGTTATGAAAAACGGTAGACTTTAATTTTTTCCAAAGCTTTTTAGTATCATGAATGTTTTTGTTAATATGAGATTCAAAGTAAGATTTTTTTTCAAAATACAATGAAGTGTTTACTAAATGCTTTAAATCAATGTAATATATTTTATGTGACTCCGATTTTGTAGTTTTGTATTTGTTGTGCGCTTCGTTTCTAAGTTTCATCATGAACTTGATATTATCAGTTATCCAAGGGTAGCTACTGTCTTTTATACACACTGTTTTCTCAGGTGCATGCAAGTTAAACAAGTCATTTAGGTAACAGTTAAAAACTTCCACCATATCATTTACATTATTTAGTGATTTAAAAATATTCCAATCTAGCAGACTTAGGTCTACATTGAAATAATCCAAAAGAATTTCTTTAAAAGGTCTGTAAGTTATCGTACGTGGAGACGGCTTGCATTTTTTAAATTGGCATTCTAAAGAAATAAAAGCGTGTCTACCCAGATCAGGAACGTGATCAACGGTCAGCCGCTTCACACAAACATCCGTACACACAACATCAATGAGAGTCTGGCTGTTCTCTGTGAAATGAGTCGGCTCAGAAACAACTTGATCAAGTCTAAAAGTATTAAGAAAGTTGTTGAAAATTATAGTCTTAGTATCGTTTTTGTTCAATAAATTTATGTTAAAATCCCCGAGTAATAAAATCTGATCACACTGAGTAAGGGCAGTAATGGATTCTGTTATAGCATCAAAAAAAATTTCTACGTCTTGCCATGGAGGCCTATATGCTGTCCCAATTACTAACTTAGTTGCATTTACCGTAAGACTAAGCCACATCTGCTCTATTTCGGAAATGTTTGGGTGTGGGCATACACGCGCATTAACACCACGCCTTATGTAAAAACCAACACCTCCACCTCTGCCCCGTACAGCTCGCGAGCGCGGCACATGTCGCAGCCGGTAACCCGGCACCACGGGAGCCCGACCTTCTTCACCAAGTCGTAGCCAAGTTTCATTCACAGCCATTATATCTACAGAATGACGTTCCACAGCAGTCACAAATTCATCGTGCCCAGTACTAAGAGAACCAGCGTTGAAAAGTCCAACGACTAAATTAACCTTATTAGGAGTACCAACCATTTTTATCACTAAAAATGCAATCAATCCTCCATCGTGAAATCAGCAAAGTCAGAACACTAACAACAACAATTTCAACAAAATAGCGAAGATGCCTTAAGAAAGAATACATAACACAGCAGCCAAATTTGATTGAATTTATAAGGAAAATTATCACAATGAGACTTATTAAGATTGGACTTATTACAAGTTTTGCTCTAACAATAAAGTTTAGTTTTAGAGAGAAAATCAAGACAGCGTTTACAGCGTTTACACACAGATGACATAGGAAACAAATATACATTTTTAAACAAAGTAAAGCATTACAAATGCCAGCTAAGCCATTAACTTCCCAAAAACCTGACTCATATCAGCTTCCGTGCGTAGCCGACGTGCGGGAGATTCAGTACTATGACGTGCGTACACACGTCCATCTCTGGTCCAGGGGTGCCGCCAGCCCAGCCTCTTACACTCCTGCCGAACGTGGTAGAGTAGCAAACGGTTTTGTCTGGTGAGTCGCTCGTTCACGTAGAACCGACACGGGGTCCCAGACATACCAAAGTCGGACGTGTCCGCCCCGCGGCGCACCCGCGCAGCACGCAGCAGCTCGCCCCGAGGCCCGCGGCGCGCCAGGCGCACGACCAGCGGCCGTGGCCTCACAAGCTCTCCTTCTTTGGCCGGAAGCCGCCGTGGTCCAACGCGCTCGGCAAACACGATGTCACGTTCGTCTAAGCCCACACCCAACTTATGTGCTACTAAGCACAACAGATGCGACGCACTCTCATTGGGTTCTTCAGGGATCCCTGTGATCTCAAGATCGTTTAAGAGAATGTCTTGGTCCCGATCGGCGAGCTCGAGTTTCAGTTCGGCTATGGTGTTAGCTAAATCGCTGTTGTTTTCGCTCGATGATCTCTCTGTCATCTGTGTTTCGAGGCGCGTAACTCTTTCCTCGACTGCCTCAAATCGTGCCTGAAAACCTCCAAAGGATCGGTGGAGTTCAGCTACCTCATGGCGTAACCCCGTTATTTCCGCTCGCATGGAACTAATCTCCGTACGAAAAAGTGACAACTGTTCAGCTAGGTCCAGTCCAGGCGAGGAGGTCGAGGTATCGTCCGCAGTATTATCGGCACTATCTGTGGGGGTGTCGATATTCCCTTTAACCGGTGTTTCTGCCCTGTTATCTCGAGGTATATTTTTTTTACATTCAGTGCAGACCCATGAAGTAAACTTTGGCGGCTGCAGTCAGACCCACGCACCCACGATGGTATGTAAGTGGACACTTGGAGCACGAAGCGGAGTCTGTGCGTGCCAGGAATTTACCACAACCACCACATTTAGACATATTGCTGTTTCGTGGTACACGGGGACACTCAACTCGGTCGCAGAATCGTGGTACGAGGGGTATTCAATGCGAGTGACCGGCCGATAAATTAGTCGGTAAGACACTAACACTGTGTAAACAAGGCCGCGAGAAGAAGATCTTAAGCGCCGTGTAATCCGAGGCGCTTACCCGTTTGAGTGCGATGCTTCGCGAACTCTAACAACGACGGCTTAGTTACGGTAGATTTTAAAACACTGTTACGAATTTACACTAAATGGTCTTATTTTTATATTAAGCCACAGAATAATCCACTAAATGATTTTGTAAATCAGTAGCAAACACAAAAAACTTGACTAATTTCGAAAACGCGAGGCCATAAAACCACTTTAAACGTATTATAATTAATTTTCACTTAGGAGCGAGTTAAAACTCTGTTAACTTTTGACGGTATTCCCTTAACCTGCATGCCAAATTTCAGCCCGATCCGTCCAGTGGTTTGGGCTGTGCGTTGATAGATCACTATGTCAGTCACCTTTGAGTTTTATATATATAGATTAACCAATATGTATCAAGAATGAGAATTACTAGTTCATTCCACCTATACCAAATCCATTAAGGATCACCCTAATTTTACGGCAGTAATGGGATTAAACAAGTAAGACACTTATTATGAATTCTGAGTACTCCACAGACATTATATCTAACTACGTATTTACATAATTATATGTATAATCAGATCAAACTAGTCACTGTTATATCGTCTTAGATAATGCTCATTGAATATTAATTAAAGCTTCAAAGTGCCATCTTGTAATCTCGCATTGCATTTCCATCCATCCTATAGAACTAGAAGTAGGTCAAGTATCCTAATATTACGAGTACCTATCTCATAATAACAAGAAATTTCAGAGGTTTAATTACACTCGAAATAAAATTAGATCGGCTAAAGACGGTAAATTGTTTTCTACCTACGCATGGCAATTCTATTAGCAGCTACTCAATTTACGCTTACCTATATACATTACATATAAGCTGTTCGGGTAAGAAAATGTAATCAACTTCAACGGGTATTTACATCTAGATAGGGGTTACGGAATGCTAAAGTCCAAGTATACACCAACTGAAAGATAGAAAAACAATTTAAGTACATATCTACACAGCCATTCTCATTTTATTTCCGTTAACCTAAGAAATACCTGGTTGATGTGAGAAGTCAGAATCATAGAAATACCTACCTTAGATATGTATTTCGATACTTTCCCGGCCTGAATCAGGCCATACTACGGATTCCCTTCTTTTGGTTCCGATGCGTGAAATACAATGAACGCGAAACCAGATATATCCAGTTTAAAGCGGTTTATTATAATAATATGACACATTATCCGTTTTGCATTTCTAGCGAAATAACTCTGTATCTACGAGGACCTACCGTACAATTCGCTATGGGTGCGTGAACGCCGTGATCCTCAGGTAAATTGTGAATGCCCCTTGGTTTGCACGTCGACCCAAACTGTATTTTTTGTTCTTTTCTATACTGAATTAAACCTCATCCGCCCCTAGAACAGCCTATTCTCTTCCCACTGCTGGGAACAAACCTCTCATCACATCATCGAATTACTTCGCTTTGTTTTCAGCGAAAACGTCAGTGGCAAATCCAAATTGAATTTCACACATTGGTTTCACACACCTGTAACCAAAATTAATGAATTTTAAACATTGACCCTATTTTTGGGGGGCAAATTGGAAAAAATAAAAATGAAGTTTTTCAAACGATGTGATATATCAGATCAAAATACTTCTTATAAGTGTTTCAATTATATTTTTTTATAAATTTATTGATAAATAGTTTTCGACTTATTAAAGAAAATAGGCGAAAAATTACCATTCCCCTCTGATCTTCCCCTGAAACCCCTGCATGACCGTCTGCGTGAAAGGCGGTAGATAACTTAGGTCAAACCACTGGACTAACCTTAGGTAGGTATGTTTCAAATTTATTGTACAACCTCGTAAATAAAGTCGACATGCATGGTAAGTGGCATTCAGAATACACCTGCTGATCGATCAGTATCTGACTCGTCTTTTTCCTATCTGCATTCATATTGAGGTAATTCTCTGCCGGTGACACGTGAACGTGCTGTGATATGATACGCGTGGCGTCGAAGTAAACTGAAGCGTACGCATGCGCTTCGATAAATTGCTGATATAGAGAGCTGCTTTTCGTTTTATATGTGTATTTGATCAACCATATTCGATTTTTGACGGTGTTCATACTAATATTAAATTTTAAATGCGAAAGTAACGCTGTCGGTCTGTCTGTTAGGTACCTCTTTACGCTTCAACCGCTTGACCGATTTGGATGGAATTTGGCATGGAGAGTCCCGAGGAAGGATATAGGCTACTTTTTATATAGGTAAAACGCATAGTTGCCGCGGGGATGCGATAATCGAATCCCATGCGGGCCAAGTCGCGAGCAAAAGCTAGTTAGTACCTAACAAACAGCAGACTCAACATTTTATTTATGTTAGTTAACTCAAAACCCCTGCGCTTTCCTTTTTTCAAGATGAACAAAAGGGACCTAATTAGGTACCTTATTATAACCAATTACATATTTAACTTATCAGCATCAAAATTCACGACCTAGTTAACTACCTACTTAGAATATGTTCATAATTTAAAATCAGTAATGATGTTCTAGCTCTAATTTAGCACGTTCTACGTATTAAACCGGATGACGGCGTCTCGAGCAAGAGTTGCGGCTTAACTTCGCGTGTTCGCTAGCAGCCAACTTGGAGACGAGGCGAAATATGTTTACCTACCTCTAAACTACCACCTTGCAAAGAATAAAGTCTCTATTAGGTAAGCACAATAAAGCTTGACCACTCATTTGAGGCGCAAAATGGATTTCATGGGGAATCTATAGGGGAAAGTCAAAAGTTCAGTTTCAATATAGATTCCCTGTGAAATACGTCTCGCGTCCCGAATTAGGCCCCAAATTTCGGTCAATTAAGTGAACTAGACAATAATTATATCGAAGTGATAACAGTTGTATCAACCGAGAGCGTCGATTGGTTATATATTCTATTAGGCCTCGAGCCGTCTGGGCAAACGTTAATAGTTCAACAACAATCGGGGCAGCCACTGTGAAACAGAATAAATTTAGGCCCGGTAAAAGGAACTTGAAACACATATTTATTTATTTATTGGGAGATAACACAGAAATAATATAGGTATATTAATTAAAACAACGCAAATAGGATTGAATAACATAATAACGGTTTGAAAACAAAGAATGCAAATTTTCTATATTTTCGTGGATATCTGCAACTGAATGCATGTGCAGTAGTGGACAGGGTGGGCGGGGTACCTTTGCCGATGGTAGTACAATGGAGGAGACCTACACTCAGCATTGGGTGGATACAGTGCCGGATTAAGCTAGCGCCGGGCCCGTAGCCAATTGAGTCAAGGGGCCCACTTTTTTTCAGCTCAGCTGTAAGCCCAGATGACCCAGCTCAGGCTAAATACACACACTAAATAGACATAGGCAAGTAAAATAGCAATGAGATAGCTAATGACATACTCTTCGTGCAGGTGAACCAGACTTACTCAATTGTTTTTGGAAAAAAAGTAGTGGGTACAGTCAAGGGCATTAATATGTGTACACTTTTGCATCATATTCCGTTGCGTTAAGGTCCAAAAGTGTATACATATTAATGCCCTTGACTGTACCTACATTCATTTGGCAAAATATTGGAGTGTAATCCAATCTAAATTGATATTTTGTTGTGGTCAGAAAGTGTGGTACGCTAGGTGCGCGGGTCCTGTAGCATTTGCTACTCCTTCTATATGGTTAACCCGGCACTGGGTGGATAGAGGTTGAAGAGAGAGAGAGAGAGACATCTTTCCGCTAAACTACAAGGAAGGAAATAATGTCTACCTAAACTACTTTATTGATGATTATTATGACCATTCGAATACCCTAATGTTGAAGAAAGAGAGAGAGAGAGAGAAAGAGTGTGGACATGTTTCCACAAAACTACAAGGATGGCAATAAGTATAGACATATTATTAGGTAGACACCTAATCTACGTCATTGCTGATTATTATGATCATTTAAATGTCCATAAAATTATGATTACTTTCGGTGCGTCTGTGAGTCATACGTTACCTAAAGATACTCACATAATTTCACAAGCAATACAGTTACAACAGCCCTTGTATCCAAAGCGCTCTAAGCCTGAAGCAGCAAACAGACCAATACAGAGGGAATCTGGAAATGTCTTATGAGTGGCGCAGAAATCATTCATGGGCTATAACACCCCATTTCTGGTAGCCTCAGTTATTGCCCGGGGATAGGATTATTGGCAAATTGTTCCGCTCACATTCCGCCCTCACTCGCACGTGAAATATTAAGCACCCCAGCACAGAGCCCGAGCACATGCCTACAACGACCTATTGAAACGTGCCTATGAAATAAATGAGAACGAGTGCCCGATTGCATTGAAAACCTTCACGGAATTAACACATTTTAATAGCTTCAACCTTATTTTTTTTTAATAAAAAGTTTTGAGATGAGATCAGTTAACAGCGTTATTAAGGGTTATGTTTTTCGAGTGTTTGTATGTATGTATATTTCTTTGGCACGCTCGCTCTGTAGCTCAACATGTAGATCAGTCAGTCATTTTTATATACCTACTAGTCGGCCCGGTAAACTTATGTCGTTTGTTAGTTTGCCGACGATGTAACAATAAAGCCGTCATTTGGGCCGCTTAGAAAATAAACCCTTTACTTAGTTGCCTGTAAATTTTGCAGCAAATAAGTCTCAGAAAAGTCGTCAGTAGTTAGCGAAACAAAGCTTGAAGACGCTATAGTTTGTGACAGTCTTGCCTCGTCATAGAAAAATCAAGTTTGCCTTAAGTTAACATGGTTCTGGAGTGGCGTCCGCGAACCGGTAGACCTCTAACAAGATGGAGAGACGACCTTGTAAAGGTCGCGGGAACGCGTTGAATGCGAGTGGCACAGGACCGGTCCAAGTGGCGCGCCTTGGGGGAGGCCTATGTCCAGCAGTGGACGTCTATCGGCTGAAATGATGATGATGAACATGGTATCTGAGTTAACTACAAAAGTAAAAACTAATTTAGTTATATAAAAACTAGTGTAGGTGTCAGTAGATGCATGGTAACGGTCGGTTCTTGCCTCAATGTTAGGAGCCATAAACCGAGAGATAAAACTCTTCGCGGATGAAGCAGACAATCTTACGAGTAGGTAGATACCTGCTAGGCTGCTACATAGATTCTATGTAGCAGGGAAGTATAAGGGAAAGAAAAAGTATAAGGGAAGGAGCTCCTACTTTAAAAAATCGTACCCAGTTTAAACACAGTTCTTATTCCACAGAAAATCTAGTTAAAACACAAACATGGCCATGAATAACACAGAATTAGCATGCAGCGCTTACAATGTAAAAATGTGCTCTGAAAATCGTATCACACCATTTATTATGTTGCAAAGCCTGGCTTTCTTAGCCTACCTAAAATTGTGTATTAACGCTACAAAGCCGTGCTTAAATCAAAAACAGAGACAATGAGTTGCTGAGAGTAACCTCCTATTGTGGATTTTTGTTTGGACGGTGTAGGTGGGGCATAATTATACAAACTCTGTAGCCGCTCCGGTTGGTTATTACTTTTGTATGCTGGTCGACGGCGTCAGGTAAATGAGATCAATACATCTATCTTGTGTTATTATTTGCTGCTTATCTAAGTATATTAAACGTAAGTTCTTAATCAACTTGTTCGACAAAGTGTTTTTACTAAATTTCTGTAATAAAAAACGGCCAAGGGCATGTTGGGCCACGCGCAATGTATAGGGTTTCGAAGATGATGATGCCCACAGTACTTTCTAGTAGGTATCTTAGCTAGGCTGCGGTATGACGTGTCCGCCCGACGCCTCTGCCGCTCGAGTTTTCAATTATCATTACGATAGACAATTATTACTTATATTTATATAAAACTCTTCCGTTACCGACTTATTGACTGATCACGTACAGCCAAAAAACTCACTGGTTTTTCCACAATTTTTACCATTACTATTACCGAAAATGAATCGAAGGCAATTTGTAAATCGACGTTGTATGGTGAAAATACGAGAGGCACGTTCAAACAAGTATCAAATATCGAGCAGAGTAATTACTTTCGGCGTGTCTATTAAAGGATACATGTTTTATTCATTCCCGAACTTTAAATATAGAGAAATTTCCGTCTAGGTTTCTGCATGCATTCGCACATGAGAACGGTAAGGACTCGTTCAGAAGGGCACCTTTTACTTTATATCCATTACTTACTACTACCGCCTATTTGCATCCCACTGCTGGGCACAAGCCTCCTCTCATCACGAGAGGGTTTGGGCTATAGCGCCACGCGGGTCCTTCACACACATATTCGAATTACTTCGCAGATGCGTGCAGGTTTCTTCACGATGTTTTCCTTCACCGAAAAGCACAGTGGTTAATTCAAATTGAATTTCGCACATAAGTAAACTTAGAGGTGCGAGCCGGAATCGAACCCCCGACCCTGGCATGAGAGGCGGTAGGTCGAACCACTAGGCCACCACGGCTACAAATATCCATTACTATTTTATATTTATATTTTAGCCATTATCTACTGTTGATTTACATAGCTTGGTTTAGCTTACGATAGGTATTCATAAACACTTATCTCGAGAAAAGTTGATCCTTTATGTATGGATACGGTCACATGCGATTGTGCGCAAAAAGTACATAGGTACAAAATGACACTTAACTCGCCCAGTTTGTGAATGCACTCCCCATCCCCCTCCCCCCCTTAACGGGGTAGTATCCCTAAATTTTGTAGGACTCAGCAGATACTTATTTCTATAGTGCCTAGATAAAGTAAAGTTATAAAGAAAGTTTCTTTGCCGCTAAAAAGTCATACTAAGTCCTATCTACTTTAGGTACCTATACTAAAAGGATATATTTAGGATATTTTATCTAGGAAATAAAGTAAAGGTGGTGGTTGTTTAGTATGAAAATCAACACAGATGAATACACAGGCAACAACTAGTAGATAAATCTATCTATCCATACTAATATTATAAATGCGAAAGTAACTCTGTCTGTCTGTCACCTCTTCACGCTTCAACCGCTGGACCGATTGAGATGAAATTTGGCATGGAGATAGTTGTTGGGGTCCCGGGAAAGGACATAGGCTACTTTTTATCCCGGAAAAACGCACAGTTCCCGCGGGAATGCGATGACCGAATTCCACGCGGGCGAAGTCGCGGGCAGAAGCTAGTACCTATGTATATAAAACAAAGTTGTGTTCGTTACACCACTTATAATTGGTGAAAGTTTGAAACGATTTCGATGATCTTTGATTTTTTTGATTTGTCTCCGCCCCGAATAGGATTATAACCATTAAAATGTCAAAAATCACGCAATAATATTTTACAGAAAATAAGATATAAAAACATTATTTTCTAGTGACGTAGGTATATGAAACGATCTTATCAATATTAATATTTACAAATGATATAAATTTAAACACCCCTAGCACCTAGCTGAACGAACCTTTACCTAGTCCGGTTTGCAATCGGATCTAACTGGTTCCAGGCAGCTCGACCTGGAACTGTATGAAATCCGCAAACGTGGCAAAGAGTGGATTCCGAGCAAGTGCAAGTAATCCATTGTAGTTGGCATACAATGGAGTTCAGCCGATTAAACCCGCGCCAAACACTCACCTGCAGGAGAAATGTTATCGCGCGTTCGTACCTACAATGAATAAGCGCGGATTTTATTTCGTGGCGCCTATAAACTCTGCTAATGCAAGAAAATATTACCTACCTAAGTGGTAAAACTATTTTTTAGGGTTCCGTACCTCAAAAGGAAAAAACGGAACCCTTATAGGATCACTTTGTTGTCCGTCTGTCCGTCCGTCCGTCCGTCTGTCAAGACCCTTTTTCTCAGGAACGCGTGGAGGTATGAAGCTGAAATTTATATCAATTACTCAGGTCTACTGTCCCTTGAAGCTGTGAAAAAATCAAACTTCTAAGCCAACGCAATCAAAAGATACAGCCGTTTATGCCGCAAATTTTCGACACTTGCAAGGGAATCAAAACCTACAGGGTGCTTCCCGTGAACTCAGAATCTTGAAATTTGGTACGAAGCAACGTCTTATAGCATAGATAAAGGAAAAATTACGAAAACCATAAATTTTTAGTTACATCACATAATATATTTTTTTTTAATAATTTTAACCTTACTACCCATTTCCTCATAAACGCGTAGAGGTATTAAATTGAAATTCATACCAAATACTCAGGTCTATAATACCTTTAAGCTGTAACAAAATCAAACTTCTATGTCAACGCAATCAAAAGAAACAGCAATTTAAGCTGCATATTTTGAAACTCGCAAGTACTCGCAAGGGAATCAAAACCTAAAGGGTACTTCCAGTCGACCTAGAATCTTGAAATTTGGCATGAAGCAACGTTTTATAGCGCACATAAAGGAAAAATTCCGAAAACCTTAAATTTTTAGTTACATTACAAAATATATATTTTTTAAGATCTTTGTCTTAAATTTATGCTACTCCATCTTTCCCCATTGTAATGTTATGAATTTCATTTTGCAATAAAAATACCATAGTTATGACTCGATTGTCGTAAAGAACGAACTTTGTAAACCTTACAGGTTTGTACGGAACCCTCGGTGCGCGAGTCCGACTCGCACTTGGCCGGTTTTTTTTATGTAAGTTGCTATTGTTACTGCTGAGTCACTTTCATCATCATCATTTCAGCCGAAAGACGTCCAGTAGACATAGGCCTCCCCTAAGGCTCGCCACTCAGACCGGTCATGAGCTACTCGCTTCAACCAGCTTCCACGACCTTATGTCACTTCAAAGATGTGATTTTATGGGGTAAAATCCACCAGAAGTGCCACCTTAAACAACGTGTAAGACGTGGTGCCCGCCAAAACCGTCATGGTTTCTTACTTAGTATTTATTTCTCTATTAACTGATACGGGGTCAAGCAAAACGTTGTGACGATATTTTACCCACAGAATCAGCTATCTAAGCACGTTTTTTATGTTAGTGGAAAAAAATGGAATAGGATTCAGGTATCGCTCCCAAAAACATTCCCATACCTACTGGGCCATACAAAAAAAATCGATAGCTGATTCTGTGGATGAAATATCATCACAACGATTTGATTGACCTTATGTTATACAGAAATACATACATTTATATCGTTGTCTAACACCCATAGTACAAGCATGGCTTAGTCTGGCGCTAGGTAAATTTAAGTATACATATATATTTATTTATTTATTATGAACGGACAAATATTAATACATAATGTTAGTTAGCTAATTATAGACATGTCAATTTGTATTAAGAAAGTTCCGTAGTGAGATCAATCATACCCCAGAAATTAGTGAGAACACTTCAGAAGTTAACTTAATTATTGAAACTTAATGCATCAAAACTAGTTAACTAATCCTACGTGTACAAGTTGTCACTAAATCTTCGCTTTCCCGGTTATTAGCCAAGTTCAACGTTGAGCCAATAAATCTTAGCGCTACTCGCTGATATAAAACCTAACTGTTACCTATTTTCCACTTAATTTAAATTTAAAGAAGCTTTTTCTCGCGCAACCTCGTCGAGTTCAATGAAAGATGAGCCGAGCCGGAGGTTTGTTAATAATTAAAGACTTACCCCTTAGTCATCCTTACAAAAGACCGTTAAATTAAACCTGCATATTCGCACACATCCCCCATTTTCACGCGCTACGTGCTCCACGTCGTAAATTAGGTCTACAAAAAGGAATATTATGACAGACGAGCGCGAGTGCCCAGCTTTTTTCATTATTCCACATTTATTGTCTCTAAAACGAATACAAATTTGGATCTGTTTAATGCCCGGGGGCGATAACTCATCAGCGTGCCCCGAAAAGACACATTGAGGAGGAATAATGTAACAAAAACTAAAGAAGAACAGGAATTATGGGAAATAGAATTGGAAATACATTCCTGGTGGAACGGAAACACGCGAAATGGGAAATACTCGGCACAAACGAGTGACGGGCCGAGTGAGTCCATGAATAACTGAGCGGTTTACCGCGAACCATTGAATTTATGAAACTGATGTAATCTATTGTCAATATCATAGGTAAGTATACGTAACAAATATCGCACTAAAATCCTAAAGTAAAGAATAAAGTATATAAAAATAAAAAGTTGTCATTGGCCTTTGATGAATTTCATTACACGGGTAGGTAAGTACAATCCTATTGGATATTTTTTATGTATCCTCGTATTTCTAGGCAAGTCTACTGATTTCAAAATCATTTCTGTGATTGCCAGATGAAATCCTGACTTCATTCCTCTGCCATCACCCACCACTACCACAACATTTTTTCGCATATACTTATGCATGATTTTGCACTTTAAGTACCTACTCGTACTTAGTAAACTTAAAGCCGGATTCGAACCCCCGATCCTCTGAATGCAAAGCGGAGGTCGAATCACAGGCCACGGCTTCCCATTTCTCTGCATAGGTTATCAAAACTACCAGGAAATGGTTTTTGTTGGTGGTAGGGCCTGGTTCTAGGTCCGTCCGGGGTGGTACCACCGTCTTTCCCCACTAACCTGCCGCCAAATAGCAGTGCTCGCACTGTTGTATTCCGGTAGGGGCATAAGGCAGCCGGTGAAATTTCTGGCACAGGCATTCCATCTTAGGCCTCAGGGTAGGCAACGCATTCGAGATCTTATGGTTTCTTATGGGGATCATAGGATTTTGGTGTCCATGGGCCGTAGTGACCACTTTCCATCAGGTGGGCTGTGCGCTCGTTTGCCTATACCATAGGTAAAAAAAATAAAAAAAATAGTATAACCAGACTTTAAAATCCGGAATTTGAAAAATAATTCCTTGTCATCATCATCATCATCATCATCATCATCATCATTATTTCAGCAAAAAGACGTCCACTGCTGCACATAGGCCTCCCCCAAGGCGTGCCACTTTAACCGGTCCTGTGCCACTCGCATCCACCGCGTTCCCGCGACCTTTACTTAAGGCCACTTACGGTTAACTGCCACTTAAGGTTCGCGAGTGAATCCGCCGCTAGGGGCGCTTGCTGTCCTGTGAGGTGCAATACACGCTAAATTGGCAACACTGAGGTCTGCGGAAGAAGAAGAAGTAGAAGAAGAAATTTTATTTGAATTAACAAGAGTACAGCAGGTGTTATTTTGAAATATATGGTCAATCTTGTTATACCATAAAATGGCGTACAAACATTTGCTTATTATTATCATGCACTTATACATGTATAAAAAGTTAAGAGAAAAAAAAACTACACAAAATAAAAAGAGTCAAAATGTCCAGCGTATGAATAGAATAAATTATAAAAAAGTTGTTAACATAATGTCGTAAATTACAATGAAAATTATAAAATAAAAATAAAAATGGAAAGTCAAATGTTACAGTGACATTGACACTATTGTATCAAATGACCAACGTTTTGTCACAAAATAAAAAGAGTCAAAATGTCCAGCGTATGAATAGAATAAATTATAAAAAAGTTGTTAACATAATGTCGTAAATTACAATGAAAATTATAAAATAAAAATAAAAATGGAAAGTCAAATGTTACAGTGACATTGACACTATTGTATCAAATGACAAAACGTTGACATTGACAGCCATCACCTTGCAGATAGAGGCGCTAACTAGTGAGCAGGAATACGTTGGCCCGCTTCTTCGGGCTATGTCGGTGACCCAAGTGCTTATTTTTTTATTCATTATTTTCCCATGTATTAATATTAAACTTCCTGATATTACGTTGAGCTATGCCGTGCCCCCGCCCGGGATGTTCT
>OZ020280.1:9644834-9818386 GCA_963971205.1 Aethes cnicana
CTGTTTTTTAGTATTGTTATTATAGCAGCAACAGAAATACATCATCTGCAAAAATTTCAACTGTCTAACAATCACGATTCATTAGATACTGCCTGGTGACAAACGGACAGACAGACAGACAGATGAACTTACAGCGGAGTCTTAGTAATAGGGTCCCGTTTAACCCTTTGGGTACGGTACGGAACCCTAAAAAAGGAGTGACACGGGTTACGATATGAGCGAATCGAACACGTTAGGGTTCCCAACTCGCTTTTTGTACACTCAGTCGTCCCCTGGGTCACTTTTTAAAACTGCGAAGAAACCTCACATTTGGTGGACACAAACCCACATAGGGTTTGTGTCCACCAAATGTGAGGTTTCTTTGCCAATCATAATCCTTTCTTTAACGGGGCTTTTTTAATATCTAAGAATTGTATGTTGTAACAGTTTTTCTATGAAACTCGTCTCATTTTGCCAAAGTCTGTCTCATTAGGCCTAAGGGACGGAATAAACAAGAAATAGTAGATTGACCCAAAGAATAGAATACGCGCGAGAACCATGACATTAAAAAAGAAATTATGTCTATGGCTAACTTTGTTTTTAAATTGACAACTACATATTATGCCAGTGACAAACACTGAATTAGCAGAGTATAACATAAGCTTTATACCTCGTAACCTGAGTCCAGTTTTTGTAATGTTATCTTTACCTAAAATACTAAAATGTTTTACGTATTCATTTTGCCGATCTCAAGTTTTTAGATAAATATCTTGGGACATAAATATGTAAAAATATTTTTTCGTCGTTTTCATTGATTTTATTTTTGTAAGGGATGCGGTACAACGTATTCGAGTGCAAGGTACTCAGAACTATTGTTCTATTCTAATGTATTTTTAAAGCTCTAGGGTAGTATCAGAATTAAGGGAAAAGAGAATGGTCAATTATGCCTATTTTCTTTAATAGCTTCAAAACCAGAAATCTTGAAATTATGAAAAAAATTTAGATGCTCACAATAAACCCTTTGACATGTACGTCCTTCAAAAGTTATATAGTTAGAAAATTAAACCGGCCAAGTGCGAGTCGGACTCGCGCACCGAGGGTTCCGTACAAACCTGTAAGGTTTACAAAGTTCGTTCTTTACGACAATCGAGTCATAACTATGGTATTTTTATTGCAAAATGAAATTCATAACATTACAATGGGGAAAGATGGAGTAGCATAAATTTAAGACAAAGATCTTAAAAAATATATATTTTGTAATGTAACTAAAAATTTAAGGTTTTCGGAATTTTTCCTTTATGTGTGCTATAAAACGTTGCTTCATGCCAAATTTCAAGATTCTAGGTCGACTGGAAGTACCCTTTAGGTTTTGATTCCCTTGCGAGTACTTGCGAGTTTCAAAATATGCAGCTTAAATTGCTGTTTCTTTTGATTGCGTTGACATAGAAGTTTGATTTTGTTACAGCTTAAAGGTATTATAGACCTGAGTATTTGGTATGAATTTCAATTTAATACCTCTACGCGTTTATGAGGAAATGGGTAGTAAGGTTAAAATTATTAAAAAAAAATATATTATGTGATGTAACTAAAAATTTATGGTTTTCGTAATTTTTCCTTTATCTATGCTATAAGACGTTGCTTCGTACCAAATTTCAAGATTCTGAGTTCACGGGAAGCACCCTGTAGGTTTTGATTCCCTTGCAAGTGTCGAAAATTTGCGGCATAAACGGCTGTATCTTTTGATTGCGTTGGCTTAGAAGTTTGATTTTTTCACAGCTTCAAGGGACAGTAGACCTGAGTAATTGATATAAATTTCAGCTTCATACCTCCACGCGTTCCTGAGAAAAAGGGTCTTGACAGACGGACGGACGGACGGACAGACGGACAACAAAGTGATCCTATAAGGGTTCCGTTTTTTCCTTTTGAGGTACGGAACCCTAAAAAGCATACCTATTTAACCACCGAAAGTGGTTTCCATTTTAAAAAATAATTTAGTCACGTAACGTTTCCGTCTTTGGGCCATTATTTTACATTCGTGTAACACGACTCATTCGGTCATGTAGTTTCGGAGAAAAATTACCGTGACCGAATATTTAATAGTAGAGATAATCTACTATACTAAAGCGCCTCCACAATTCAAAACGCTTCAATGTATTCATCATTATTTAGAAAACACCACCTACACTCTTAATGCATAGTTGACCGATGTCACAGCACGCACACATGCGTTGAGAGTATTGGTGGTGCTTTTTAAATACTTACTTAAGAAATAGCCCCACCTCACAGTGGTCCCAAATCACAAAAAGCTGGCTAAAAGTCGAAAAAATAATATTTTTTTCTAGGGACTTGCAATGGTTGGAATAGTTGTAGTGGTACCTCTAGCTTTAATTTTGAGCAACACACTCGAATAGTACTTACTTTCTGGAGAAGAATCAATTTTGTAAAATCCAAATCCGTTAACTTTCCACTCTTCCAGACGCGTCAAAACTTAAGTCTTATTTATCCGCGCGACGAGCAAACAATGCGGTCGGCTCGACGCTCACGAATAAAATGGATTCCTGACCCAGGTATGGACGCTCCCCTTTTCCTAACGGTCATAATACATACTAGAGGTACCACTACAACTATTCCAACCATTGAAAGTCCCTAGAAAAAAAATCTCTTTTTAAGACTTTTGGCCAGCTTTTGACGATTTGGGACCACTGTGCACCTGTATACCAAGCTTGAAGACGCTCCTGTGACTCACTACCTCGACACAAGGACAACCTCTTGCTGCCCAGCGGGAGCGACAGCTCTCGGCTGAAGCTCCACTCTTCGGGCGCCACTCTGAAAAGACCATGGCATAGTAATAAATGAGTATCAGTATGTTGATTCCGTGGTAGGCATAAAAGGAATTGAATAGAAAAGGAGTACGAAAAGGGATTAAAAGATAAAATTCCTCTTGCTGTACTTTGAAGATGCTTTTGGAAAGTTTTCTGAAAATAAATGACTATTGGTGTACTTCATAGAAAGAAGGTTATCCTGGCCTCAGTGTTCTCCGCGTAAATCCATACTTCCATACTAATTTTATAAATGTGAAAGTGTGTTTGTTTGTTTGTCCTTCCTTCACGTCGTAACGATTGGACCGATTTGGATGAAATTTGGTATGGAGATAGTTTGAGACCCGGGCGGGACATCCCGACATAGGAGACATAGGATATTAACTTTTATCCCGATATTTCCACGGGAAAGGGTTTTAAACTAATCAAACCAATTTTTCAATACATCTATAACTATAACTGTCTATATGTATAGTTCATCGGGTACGCAAATTCGAAGTCTACGCGGGACGAAGTTCGCGGGCATTGGCTAGTAAAATATAAACCTCTTTCTTCTCCTTCGTCTATAAATGCCGACCCCGTGACGTAAGAGTTATTATAACGCTATAGTAAGTAAGTATAGGATGTATGCATACGTACGAAGTTTCATCAAAACTAGTCCTGTACAAGGTACTCTTTCTTTAAGAGCTCAAACAAGCATCCATCTTTCGATCATAATTATGTATCACCAGCATTGATCACATTTATTTTACTAAGAAATATCAATTTGAAACAAAGACAAACATTATTTTATATAATGTCTACTATTGATTATAATATCTTTGCAAATTTTACTGAATTTGAGCAATAGTATTTCTATAATCTAAATTAAACTGGACGCTAATCCGGTTAATCTTAATGAAATTTGTATATAAAATTTTAAGTTAATAAAGTAGGTAAGTGTTTAAATTTTCACAATTACCGTATCAAAGGTCAGCTCGGAATCGGGGTAAAGCTCGGATGAAGCAAAAAGGAAACCTTTTAATAAGCTTAATACAAAGTTCCGCTATAATTTCTTCGCCTTAACATCTTCGGTTAATCCAGAGTTTTGCCCTTGGTAGAAGAAAAAGTTCCAAGCCTTATCTGGCCGCAGCGCGCGTAGAATTACTTCGCAAACTTTAGAAACGGGATGCTTTTCACTGTTTAAAATGGGTAAAGGTGGCTAACTGGCAAGTGGCAACGTTACGAGACCTTAAATGATACCTCTGACAGTTCTGACAGTACAATCAGCGGCTTGGAAATACCGTCCAATGGCTAAATTATGCTTAAATGATGATCAAAGGGTACATTTTTGAACACGCCGTTTTTTGTTAATTTTTGTGGGGCGTTTTGTTTTCTTTTATTGTTTAATTTTGAAAATTGTGAAAATTGTATGATGAACAATAGCAAAAAAAGGCACTCGTTTGTGATGAATAGTTTACGAGATGCGCTGCCGAAAAATTTCATTGCACACGATTTAGTACATTATTGCCAGCCAAATTGCCAAGTTGTTTTTTAATGGCGTCGAAATTCCTTTCTCACCTACCGTCAAAAACTTGGGGATTGTCATGGACCAGACACTTTCTTGGTCAGCACATGTAGCACAAGTCAGTCGGAAGGTCTTTGCCTCTGTTCATTCGCTCAGGCGTATGCAAAATTTCCTCCCACTCCATACTAAGATTACTCTCGCCCAATCGCTCCTTCTCCCTATTTTAGATTATGGTGACGTAGCGTTTCTTGACCTCTCGGAAGAGCTGCTCGACAAGCTTGAGCGGCTTCAGAATGTCTGCATACGTTACATTTTTGGCTTGCGGAAATTTGATCATGTTTCCCTTTTCCGTGCGCAGCTAAAATGGTTGCCCATCCGGTTCCGCAGAAATATCCACGTCCTGTCATTGCTTTTTAACACCCTCTTCAATCCTCAATTTCCTTCTTACCTTTCAGAGAGGTTTGAATTTATGGCCTCCAGCTCTCAGCACCGCTTGAGATCGAGTGCCGATCTCTCCCTTTCCTTTCCTTCCCATAAAACCACAACCTACTCCAAATCCTTTTCGGTGCAGTCTGTGAGATTGTGGAACCAGTTGCCAGCAGAGTTTCGACAACTGCAGACGGTGGCGTCACTAAAAGCTCATTTAAAGAAGTTTTGGCTGGACTCGAATTCCTAAATATATTACTTATATATATATATATAGTTTAGTTTGTGTATTTTATAATTTACTATAGTTTTATGTAGTCTATGTATTATAATATAATATAAATAAGTATATTTAGATTCTCCTTTATTTTTCTGTACATACTTATTTGTCTACTCGTGAACATGTGTCCTCTCCACTACTCAAAGGTTAGCTGGAAGAAATTCCTTGTAGGGATAAGCTCGCCTTTGTACATGTGTCTCTTCTCTGTATTGATAATTGTATTTGTGTTTTTTTTTTCTGTACAATAAAGTGTTACTTACTTACTTACTTACTTACAAATTACATCTTCAACTTTTTTAACATCATCATTTCAGCCGAAAGATTTCCATTGCTGGACATAGGCCTCCCCCAAGGCGCGCCACTCAGATCGGTCCTGTGCCACTTGCATCCACCGCGTTCCCGCGACCCGCGACCTTTACAAGGTCGTCACTCCATCTTGTTGGAGGCCTACCGACAGCTCGTCTACCGGTTCGCGGACGCCACTCCAGAACTTACTGGCCCCATCGGCCATCAGTCCTGCGAGCAATGTGCCCCGCCCACTGCCACTTTTTAAATATAAATTTACGTAATAATACAAAAGGTGGCCCAGTATGGGATTAATGGTGTGACTGGTGTGGGCGACCTGTATCCCATACAAAAATATTTTTTTTATCTACTCGGAAAAAAAACCTAAAACACATGCTTAGAACCTATACCTGAGTCTGTGGTTAAAATATCGTCACAACGTTTTGCTTGACCCCGTCCGTATATTTTCTCATATTTTGGTATATTAATATACTAGCTTCTGCCCATGACTTCGCCCGCGTGGAATTCGGTTACAGCGTTTCCGCGGGAATTGCGCGTTAAACTATAACAAATCATATAAAACCTTCCTCTTGAATCACTCTATCTATTAAAAAGGACTTAATCAAAATCCGTTGCGTAGTTTTAAAGATCCAAGCATACATAGGGACAAACAGCAGGAAGTGACTTGTTTTATATTATCGCTCCGTTTGTGATGGGCTTTACAGTAGTTTTCCGAACTATAAATTCAAAATAATAGAGACAGGAAAGGAAGACAGTAGCGTTCCTTATTTTTTATCGTAAGCAAAGTTTGGAGGGCAGACGAAATTAAGGCGTGGTTATTTTACTATTTATCAGTATATTTGACGAAGTATTCAAATCCCAATCCAGTTATTCTTCATTCCGCAATAATTTAAAACGAATCATATCGGTGAAATTACGTTACCGGAAATGAAGCGAAACAAATAGCCATTCCGACGTCAATTTTAGATTGAATCGTTGCTCTCCCGAGGCACAAAAGCCACTGGCTTTATATCTTATGAAACTAAAATTATTTTTCTTTCTTTGAATAAAACAGAACGACGTCTTCAAACGCTCAACCAATTTACGACCTTATGTCGATGCGAATTCTCCTTCAACACACTTTTGTCCTTTTCCAACGCAGACTATGTAAAGGAAAAACTAATACCTTTTCATCTAAAATACTTACAAATCGGGAGAGTGGATGGAAATTGAACTTATTCTTCGAAATACAACTGGGTGGAGGCCGAAATGTAACATTGTTCGCAAATATTTTTTTATTATTTTGTCGTGGACAACACCTACCCATATTATTTATTTTAAGTTTTTAAAAATCCTCTGCGTGAAATGTTTTAGACTGAGCCTACAAGTATATTTGCTCTACGAAGTCTACTTTAAGTACATCGCACCTTACTTCTACTTGCGGCGTAGGTAGGCATATCAGATAAATAACAGGGCGACAGCTTTAGCTCGGGTGAAAACACTGAATTTTTGAGACCTTGCTATATCAGTTTTTCGCCCCCATAAATGTTACAAATTTCATTGAAAACGTTAACTGTTCGACAACTTGACTACAAATATTGCTCGTATAGGATTTAATCAACATTATGCGGTGAAAAGTCATATCCCAAAATGAAACACAGGTAGGTAGGTACGTTGTTAAGGAAATTGTTTGAATAAGGGTGTAATGGCAGGCGTGGAGCGTAAATTAAATTTATGCTTTATTCAAATAAATTATACATTCATCCCGGTCCGTTTACATGTTACACCAAACAGAGCTATTAATTCTTTTGGTATATATATCAAGTGAGAACTGGATGAATTAAAAAGCCATTACGGTCTCAGAAAATAAATCATCTGCCTTCCGTTGCAACATTCGCTCAGATGGTTTAATTTACATTGAGAGGGCGAGTTCCGCTTAATTCCCGATCCGGCCGAATTTAACGAGTTGTTGACTGTAGGCACCGGCCCCCGAAATTACGAGGCCCGGATATATTTCTTGTAAAGAAAAAAAACGTTATTAATGTCGCACTTTGTACACAATAAATCCTTCAATTAATATCGGCTCGTTCGCCTGGATGAACCATTTTGATCGATATGACGCTCATTGACGTGATGAGCCGAATGTGTTAGGATGTAACCCGGCCTAGCGCGCTCAAGGCCCCAAGTTCGGATTGGGATTAAGAACATGGTGGGATTCAAAGTACCCAATGCCCTTTTCTTACGTATAAGGTACTGTTTAATATCTCTTAGCTCTAAAATCTTAAATTCATTTTAGTTTCCGTTGCATAACATTCATTTTCGTTGTCTAAAGATCACAATTGAACAACTTAACGTAAGTTAGAAACTAGTTAGAATTGCGTAAACATGTCGTAAGGTACGTCTAAATCTGGATTGTTTGTTGTTCATGTGTGAACAAGAAAAAGTTTCAAGTGACAGGTAAGTTTGGGCGTTAAACGGGAGACAATTTGATTGTCGCTCAAGGAGACGAGGGTGGCCGGTCGCCCGCCATCAACGAAATGCATGCTTACCCTATTCAACGTGTTGGGTTGGATTTAAAATGGATTCGAACGGATATATCCCTTCGAAAATCGGAGATAATAGTGCAAATTTATATAGCATATTACCTTTAAATCACTTTCAAATTAGATAACAGTTTACTGTTAGAAAAGTAAGTAAGTAACACTTTATTGTACAGAATAAAACACACAAATACAATTATCAATACAGAGAAGAGACACATGTACAAAGGCGAGCTTATCCCTAAAAAGAATTTCTTCCAGCTAACCTTTGAGTAGTGGAGAGGAAACACGTTCACGAGTAGACAAATAAGTATGTACAGAAAAATAAATGAGAAACTAAATATACTTATTTATATTATATTATAATACATAGACTACCTACATAATACTATAGACAAAGCAAACAAAGCGAAAATAGTTTCCAGCACTACGGCATTGTTGATTAATTAACGTTTTGTGTACTTTCAACTTGATTCTTGTGTAGCATTTATCGTGTTGGGAAACTCGCTAATCTTGATACAATCAAGTGTACATCAACCTTACAACGTTACAAAAACTTAATAAAAAAAAGTAGAATTAGGACTTGATGGTGGGTCCATACCTTTAGTCTTAAATAGTAAATTACATAGACAGTTATAATGAAATTAATCTTGATCATTAGGTTTCCGCTTAGATAAGGAAACAATACCATGAAGATGCTACGGCCAGGGTTCCCGATCGTCGCGTCGAACCATTAACTCCGACCGACGATAACTTATCATGCAACGGACTGACGTTGGTACAGTGATCTGCGAAATTTTCCAGTAAACAAGTACCTATTCGTATTCTACGGCTGTAGCTTAATGATTGCGCACCACCACCACAATAGCCTCTATTTACGTCCTATTTGGGCACTCCATTCTGCACAAGAAGATTTGGGTTTTGGGCCTGCCCACTGTGGATTGGGACTTGACACAAATCATTGGTTTACTTCGAAAATTATTCACCAGCAACCAAACAGCATAATATTAGGTATTCGTGCACAAATGCGGCTGGAGAGAGTAGCCCGCCTGCGAGTGCGGCGCGGCCGTGCAGGACGTGCAGCACCTCGCCCGACACTGCCCGCTCTCGAAGTACCACGGCGACCCGGCGGACTTGTTCACCCTTGGAGCTGACGTGATCGCATGGATCCAAACAACTAACATGAAGCTATAATTTTCATTTTATTGAACGACTGAAAATGCCATACGATTAAATAAATAAACTGTGCTATTACTTCCCATTGAACTGCTGGCTACAGGCTTCTAATTGAGAAGGCTTTGCTTAATTAGTCACCTTGCGAGCCCAGTGCGGATTAGCAACTTCTTTCTAATATTGGGAGGTCTAGCAATAAAATATAACTTACGTGCCCGTATAAGAAGCAACATCAATCAATGACACATGACTAAGATAGAATATATGTTTTTTTTAACAATTTAATTGCATGTTGTAAATCGTTTTTATCTTATCATCATAATAATGCTGGACATCGAATAACCCTGCTCCAATGGCCTATCTGAACCGATATCCGGAATTTTTCCGCTCCTCTGAAATTATCGAAAAACTTTTTGCATTATAAAGCTGTTAAATAGTATTCCACCAATAAATATTTATGTAAAATCGGCAATATAGACTTATATGGACTTTTTGAAATTTGATTTTGAGTTTACATGTTTTACTTGGAAATAGGTATCAATAATATTTCATTTTGTTTTATTCCAGAAACCTGCCGCTGATTGTCCATTTTGTGTTTTAGTAACAAAAGGAACTTCGAATATTTCTTCATTACATACATGAAAATTCATACAGCAAAGAATAATGTACAAAGGCGAACTAATAAAGGCAACATATAAATAACTACTTTCTGTTGAGCTTCTAAGCATAGGTATATAGGTATATAAAAATACATGCGTTTGTACCTGCTCGTATGTATTTTAATTGTATAAATGTTAAGATATATGTTCGTCTACGTATTGATCCGAAACTATTGATTGGACTTTAACCATTCTTTTTTTATTTGCTTACATTTAATTCAACTTGGAAAATAGTAAAAAAAAAACTTGAAAGTTTAAAAAAAATAACTGATATTTGCCTGAATTATTCATACGATTTATGGACAGTATCAAAGGAAAACGTATAAAATATTATATTATGGCTGTACCTATTATATAAAATGCAATGTCGCGACTTTCTCTACCAGTTAAACTGTTACAAGGTTTAAATGGTAGAGAAATCCTTATTGCTTTATGTTCGCCTTTTGTATCATTTTCTCCCAATGTGCAATAGAGTTTAAATATATAAACTCTATATTCTGAAAAATCATATAATAGTACCGTTAAAGTTTCGATTCAAAATAAACGATCGTATTACATTTACGAAACACGGACGTCTTACGAGACAGACAATCGCGGCCGAGTGTACCGCTGCTCCTAATACATCATCTGCGCCAACAATACCGTCACCGAACTGTCGGCGACTCGTTAGAACAATCGTAATTAACTTCGGACACACGGCGGACACGGCTTATAAAAACACGGACACGGACACAATTCGAATGAATTGTCAATGTTTGCATGCGAGGACGTCTGTACACTTGTAAATGTGTGTGTACCACTAAGCGGGCCAGCGATTCACTCACCATCTCCGGATGACGGTAAGGCGAGTTGGACGCTAGTTGCGCGCGGGCTAGATTCAGGCGGGTGATTCCGTGGCCATTCTGTAGGTAGTACTATTAAATATTCTGTGCGGGATTTATCACTCGTTATGACTACTACTAGTACCTACCAACTATCGTACACAGCCACGATTAAAAGTGAGCGGGTTTTTTCCCTAAGTCGGCAAACGTCGCAAATAGCTGTCAAATATTTCGCTGTTTACATTAATTTCCGGATATTCGATGAAAACATATTTTTTTTTTACTAAAAATTAAACAGTCTGGGCGCAGTGTTCAATTAGTTTAACTAAAGAACTCTTCAAATCGCAAAAAAATTTGGTCTAGGGGTAGTTTACAACATATAAGCTATTTTTTATCCAAAAAAAAACACAGTTTCCTCGGGAACGCTCTAACCGAATTCCACTCAGGGACAGAAGCTAGTAAATATAAGTATAAGTTTAGATAGTTAATGTTTGAAGGACCCGCTATCCATCGCACCCATGCAGTGCTAACATGTTCATCCATACTCAAATCTACGAACTTCTTAATCGTAAATTGTTACTTTCATAAAGTCATTATTCTGTCCCAAGTTTAATGTTCATGTAGGATAGAATCATGATTATAGGTAATTTCGTTTTTAGGGTTCCGTAGTCCACAAAGAACGTTTAGGTCTAATTTCGCCATATCTGTCCGTCTGTCCGCAGCATAACTTGGAGATAGATGCTTAGTCCTAGAAAGCTTTAATTTGGCATGAATATAGCTACATTAGTCATGCCGACAAAGTTGTAAAATAATTTAAATGAATATTCTTTTTTTTTCGCGTACCTACTTACCCCAAGGTGTTGGGGGTGTCATTCGATAGTATTCGATCTTCTAAAGTATTGTGCGTTTGTGAAAACATTTTTCCATTTGACTGTGAAATATTAGGTTTAAAGTGCAAAATTGTTAGAGAAGTGTCCAAGCTTGCCAAATAAAACATACGGAAGTAATGATTATAACGAAGTTGAAAGGAAAACTATCATATCTAAGTAGGTATTTACTGATGATAAAACCGCACGTATACGCTGCTTGCTGTTATAACTTATTAAACCTCGTTCAAAATTTAAACACATGAGAGATAATCGCTCAATTATTGAACTCCCATAACCCGATTAGCATATATAAACAGGGCGTCTGACAAGTTTAGGTTAAACCCGTAAAGGGTCGCCTTAGATAAACTCGTCGTGGGTGCGGATTACAGTGTCGGAAGTTAGCTTAGAGGCGACACTCGTGACACTATCTCTCGCCGATGTTCCACAGATTATTAACGGATTCCTATCACTTTACGGTAATTGTTATATGTGTCAAGGAATCATGCTCGATCGACGGATTCACTTTAAGAAATAGGAGTTTGTCGTGTTTGTTTCGTCACTTTCGTGGAAGTCGGAACATCGAATCGTGTTTTATTTGTTTGATAGGCGACTGTTCTCAATTGAGCTATGTTTGAAGAAAATTGGTTCTGCGGTTTAAATACTATCGGTTTTTTCTGCGGTGTAATTTCAATTGAATAAAGTCATACCCTATAACTTTAATCCAATTTTACGGCCTCAAGCAGGTTTCACACATCGGCATCATTAGATAGTTTTGTAAACGATTTAGAGGTTTTTCAATAAGTTTTTAAATTATGCCAATGTTTTGTAGGATTCACCTCAAGCAAGTAATTGTAAAAAAAATATAGAAATCATAAAACTTTGAAACGAAAATTGATATGAATGTTTTTTTTAGACGCCGGATAATTTTGTGATAGTTTCGGAAGCTATCCGTAGCTCATGGTGGGTTCAGACCCATCATAAGCGAGTCCAACTCGGTGTTGGCTAATTACTTCTCTTTATATTTATCTTTTTAGTAATTCATTGCTTCCAACTCCCCTTCTCAGTCGTACGTGGTCGTGGTTGCGTAACTATGTGGTATTTAGTACTTGGCAGTTTATTTGATTTTGAAAATTTTAGTTACTATTGGAATTCTGCTTAATTTATTGCCTCAATGCAGTGCCGGCCATGGCATATCGAAAACGTGTGATAGGAGTGCGATTATCCGCTGCCACACGAGCCATCAGCCCACCAAGTTTTAATTAGCTATTTCATTTTAATTAACTCGATATCTATAATATACAATAAGTTAATAACGTTATGCATTTATACCGGCTGCCACTAATTAAAATTGTGCCATTTTGATAATTTAAAAGATAAATAGTATCACATTTTCACCCACTTATCTGTATTAAATGGTTAATGGTTTTAAAGCTGAGAGAATAAAACTGAACTATAATATTAATTAAAATTATCTAATTCATCTACGTATTATTATATCTGCGTATGGAAAACATAGCCTGCTCTCCAAAGTGCTTTTCAAGTCAAATGAACCTAGAAAAATATTCCAGTCTGATTTTGTAAATAGCCGAGCTAAGTTTCTGCAGGAAATTGAACAATTTTAAATGAAATAAAAATGTGCATACTGAGGCTGGGTGGGTCACTCTGCTCGGAGGTGGCACGAATGAGGAGAACCCGAGAAAGCTTGCTACTTTCGACACTGAATAATTCATTTAATCCTTTCAATATCGCCAGCAGAAGTTCTAAACAAGAAGGTCATAAGTTCGGTCTCAAATGCTGATAAATAAATCCTTTTCAAGACCGCACTTGAAGGCGGAAGGCTTTGGCTGTTTCTGTCATCCCCATTGTACCGGTATCGGTACTAACAATAACTCGCGTTCGTAAAACAAAAGTATTGTATCCTGATTATTGATGCGACATCATGGCTCCGAATAAAACTCAGTGAACGGTTTCTGAGTTACAAATTGTATTCCAAACCATCTAAAATACAAAACGAACCCGCCGCCGCCATACTACTAGGTCACTGGTGGGTAACCCACGTAGGTCCAACATTTTGATATCATACATGGTGTAGCGTGCGAGCATAGCGTGCGTTGTATGTATATGCCACTCAGGAATAAATGTAGGTATATGTACTCTAAAATTGGTTCAATATTAGTTGTCGACAAAACTTTCCTGTTTATAATTTATCTACTAGCAGAAGCTACTCCGGGTCAGAACACCGAGACTTCGCCCGCGTGGATTTCGGTCGTGGGTACTGTTCTTTTTTCCGGAATAAAAAGCCTTAGTCTTTCCCTAGATATCCAACTTTTTTCATGCCAATTTTAATCCAGATCGCTCCAGCCATTGAAGCGTGAAGAGGATAGAGAGAGTTAGGTACTTTCGCATTTATACTATTAAGGTATGGATTAACACGCGTAAATAAGAAAGCTAAAATTCAGCTTTTTACGATTTAAAGATAAAGATAAGATAAAAACCATTTATTCAAGTAGGATTTTACAATCACTTTTGCATCGTCATTATGTACAGTTTGATGTAGTTATCATTAAAAACATCGTTATCCGCTGCAAGCTTCGTCATTGATTTAGGTACCTACATCTTCTACTTTGTATCACACTTTTTTTTTTAATCACACGCACTATATCGAATTTTAACTAAGTCCTTAAGCGCACACATATTTATTACTCCAATTCAGGCCAGGCATTCTTGTCACTTAAATAATCTTCTACACAATAGTAACCTTTGCGCAGCAGAGCACTTTTTAAGTATTTTTTAAGTTCCGGGAGGGGCAGGTTCATGGCTTCTCGGGGTAGTTTATTGTAATAAAGAATACATTGACCCATAAATGATCTAAAAACTTTTCTCACACGAAATTTTGGTACTGCTATTTTATGTTTATGTCTGGTGTTGATCATCTTTTTAAAGGAATTCATATTTTTTACGGCATAGATAATGGTTTCGTAAATATATTGTGAGGCCACAGTTAGTATGCCAATCTTTGGAAAAAGTTCCCTTAGAGATTCACGTGAACCCATGTTATAAATTGCTCGTACTGCTCTTTTTTGTAAAACAAAAATTACTTTTATATCAGCGGCTTTACCCCAAAGTAAGATTCCGTATGACATTATGCTATGAAAGTAGGCAAAGTAGACGAGACGAGCCGTTTCTACATTGGTCAGTTGTCTGATTTTTCTAATAGCGAAAGCAGCTGAACTCAACCGGTTTGCTAACAATGTTATGTGTGGACTCTATTGCAAATTTTTGTCCAAAGTTAAACCCAGAAAAAGAGTTTTATCAACTAATTGTAAAGTCTCTCCATTCAGTATTATATTAGTACTCGTAGGTTTTACATTAGGCAGAGCAAACCGTATACATTTAGTTTTTTTGGCATTTAGCATCAGATTGTTAATTGTGAACCATTTTAATACATTTTCAAGGGTTTCATTTATGCTGGTGTAATCTGGCGTATTCCTTTGTACTTTAAATATCAGAGAAGTATCGTCTGCAAATAACACGATCTGACAATCACTTTCAATAAAAAAAGGTAAATCATTAATATATGTAAGAAAGAGAAATGGGCCCAAAATAGAGCCTTGCGGCACACCCAATTTTATCCCAGTACCATTAGACTTACTCCCATTTACTACCACAGTTTGCATTCTATTACTTAGATAAGATGAAAGTATATTTAAAGCTTTTTCACATAAACCGTAGTGCTTTAGTTTCAATACTAATGTCCTATGATGCAGTCAAAAGCTTTGGATAGATCGCAAAATATTCCAATAGCATCACAAGAGTTTTCCCACACATTGTGTATGTGTTTAATAAGCATAGAGGCAGCATCAGTTGTAGATCGGCCCTTTGTAAATCCAAATTGCTGACTGTGCAGTAGTTTATGTTTATCGAAATGTTGCAGTAACTGATTTAAAATTATCTTCTCGAATATTTTACTGAGTACTGGTAAAATTGATATTGGACGATAGTTAGTTAGGTCGCTTTTATCACCAGACTTGAACAAGGGTATAACTTTAGTGTACTTCATCGAATCTGGAAATACTCCTTCATTTATACAGTTATTAAATATCGATGAAAAGTAAGGAGCGATAACATCTATTACATGGCTTACAACTTTTACTGAAGTTCCAAACAAATCTTCAGTATTTTTTAAACTAAGAGTTTTAAATGTTTTAATTATAGTATAATCATCAACTTCATTGAAAACAAAAGTAAATTAACATTTTTGGACGTTTCTATATAGCATAGATTCCGCAAAAATAGGAGATGATTTAAGATCTTTTGTGGTATTAACGGCAATGTTAGAGAAAAAATCTTCAAATGCTAATGCCACTTCAGCGTTATTACTAATAACTTTATCTTTATGTAATATCTGGATCTCAGAATCCCGCTTTTTCAGTTTACCACTTTCTTGGTTTATAATATTCCAAACGGTCTTTACTTTATTATCAGACTCTTTAACCCTTGAACTGAGATAGTTGGATTTGGCTACTTTACAAACATTTTCAAATATTCTTGAGTATCTTTTAATGTAATCTAGAAATACTATATCTTTGTTATATTCTCTCATTCCATAAAGTTCATAAAGCCTATTCTTACTCTTGTGGATACCCATCGTTGCCCAGTCACTAAATTTAGTTTTACTTTTTGAGCCTGTAACAGTTTTCAGCTTAAATGTGGTATTAAATTGTTTCAAAACGATATCAAACATGTCGTTATACGAATCGTTGGCATCATTGCGTGAGATACGAGAGAAAGATAAATTGTAATAAAGATCATTTTTAAAATTTTCTAACCGAGTACTCGTAATTGGTCTATAGGTATTTGTGTGTTGAGTATTTTTCCCAATTATTTCAATTGTTACCCTCTGTTCACAATGATCTGAGTTAAGTCTATTAAAGATTTCCTTTTCAATATAATCGCCATCGTAAAAATCATTATCCAAACAAGTTGAGCTGGTTTCACTGATTCTAGTTGGTTCGTAAAAAATGTTAACCAAATTAAAAGATTTAAATAAACTCAGTAATCTAACACTGTTGGTTGTCGGGCGCAGTAGGTCAACGTTGAAATCTCCACATACGACAATATGTTTATTACTCTTAAATGTTAATTTCAAGACGTTTTCCATAACGGATTCAAATGAAGAATAATCCGCAGATGGCGGTCTGTAAACGCACACAATTATAAAATTCTCCAATTCTGCACAAGAGAGTTCCGCTATTTGTTCGATAGATAACTTCACAATATCTTTCCTTTCTTTAGCTTTTAACTTAGAATTTACCATTATTAAAGAACCACCATGAATAGCAGTTTTTCTATTATCCGCTGTGCGTTGTCATCAGTCAGTCTATCAGAAACGGAGTAGTTTTATATATATTGGCTCGTATAAAATAGGATACCAGATACTCAAATCTGTCAAATTTGTGAAACACTTAAAAAGCGCAAATTAGTGAAACACTTAAATTACCGCCACCGTAAACATATAAGCTCGTACCCGGCAGCCTGCAAGCACTATAATCTCTTGACGCTGGAGTAACGTCGCCAACAACTAGACATGAGCCTGCTGCACGACGTCTGGTCGGGCCGCGCGCAGTGCCCCGCGCTGCTCGCCGAGCTCGGCCTGTGCGCGCCCTCCAAGCGCTCCAGGCACACCGCACTCTTTAGCATACCTACTACCCGCACTAACTACACGCGTAATGCTGTCTATTCCCGTTTACCTTCAACTTATAATAAACTATTCGCCGACGTTGATCTCTTCCTCCTGAGCAAGCCGTCCTTCAAATCGAAAATCACCAAGACCCTTTTACAAATAGTCAAATACGTAACAAATCCTAACAATGTAACTGAATAAAAAGGTAGACGCACTCACACACGCACACACACACTCACACACACACACACCCGCACACACACACACCCATTTATACATACATACATAATACATGAACACCCGCTCGTTTTTCATTAGGCTTTGCGTAGTTACTTCTCTCTTTAATCTTTTTTTTTTTTAATATGTTTTATAAGTATAGGTATCTCATTAGATCTCGATCTTGTACTAAATGTCTGGTCTCCAGAACCCTTTATCGATTGTTAATTATCGCTGTTGTTTGATTAGTTAAGTCTTAAGTTTCTTATTTAAGTACATATGTAAATTAACCCCAAAAAACCTGTAATTGGCTTTGCTACCTTACTAAAACACCCTTGTAACTATATCCATTATATGCTGTTGGTTTTTTAAATAAATAAATAAATAAATAAATTTGTGGTGTATACAATACACATTTCATTATCAACAGGATATGCGAGTTTTTTATTACAACGCGCCAATTTTCACCGGTTTAACGAATGTGAAGCGAGTTAACGAAAATAAATCGGAGGTAACGACCATCGAGTCATTTCGTGCTTCACAATTCGTTAAACGTAATTATGAGAGTGCGTTAATTGTACCGCTTTTGTATTTAATTATGTAATGTCCTACGTAGGATATGTAGGACACGTGTAGTGTACATAGCGAATGAATGGCAATTAATGAACTCCGGTTTTGTTCTGACAGTTCATTATTGCAGTATGTTAACTGATTTAGGTGCCCACTATAGCTGATGAACAGCTAAAAAAAACTCTGTCAAGTGCGAGTTGGACTCGCGCACCGAGGGTTCTGTACAATAAATATTCAAATTCTAAAAAAATCTAATTCTTAAGAATCTTAAAAATGTAGCCTTACTATTACTAACTTATTATTTGCGCTTGGTGCAGTAACCGTGTTTACTTTTATGTTTAACTAGCTTCTGCCCGCGACTTCGCCCGCGTGGGATTCGGTTATCGCGCTCCCGCGGGGACTATGCGTTTTTCCGGGATAAAAAGTAACCTATGTCCTTTCCCCCAACTTTCTCCATGCCAAATTTCATCTCAATCGGTCCAGCGGTTGAAGCGTGAAGAGGTAACAGACAGACAGACAGAGTTACTTTCGAGTTTGTAATATTAATATATGGATTATTTATTTTATATTTATTTTACCCAGATCGAAATACAGTGGTTTATCGGGGCCTAAGACAGCCTGTCAAGTCTTTCTTTGCGTACGCCAAAGTAGTAGGTGAGGTGACTAAATCGCGAACTCTGCTCTTCGAACTAAATACTCTGGAGACATTTAAATCTAGCTCCTTCTTTCAAGAAGACAGTTCAAGATGTCTTCCTTTATTGTCCGGGCAAAGTTTATCTAATTGAAGTCGTAAATGCTTTGTCGCCCATTTAAAATAAGGTTCACATGCGAAATAATGTTCAGTTTTGAAGATCTAAAAGGAAGAGCTCATTTAAAAACACATTTTAATTTATTATTTTGTTGCACATTAGTAAAAACTAATATATAAGGCGAATTTGCTTGAACATAAGGCTCTCTCTGCCAGTTTGGCCAAAGCAGAATTTTTTATATGGATGGCGGTGCAAAAAGGACAATATACTTTAAAACGTTGTGACGATATTTTACCCACAGAATCAGCTATCGATTCTAAGCATGCTTTTTAGGCTTTTTTTTCAAGTTGGTATAACAAATGTATTCGATTGATGTATTGATGTGTTGTATATGTATATGGCATATAAATTTTATTTGTACTAACTCGAAAAAAAAAAAACCTAAAAACATGCTTAGAATCGATAGCTGATTCTGTGGGTAAAATATTGTCACAACGTTTTGCTTGACCCTATATAACTGGCCAATTTCCAAAAATATGTCAGCTTTCAGCTTATACTTATAGCAGCTGTATACACGACAGACAGAGAAAATAACATTTACATCACCCTTGGCCGTAAAGTGGGATTTTCTGCCCGCTACGCGGAGAGAAAATCTCACATCTTGGCCAAAGCAAGACGTAAAACTTTTGACAAACCACGGGCGGTAATTCGTAAAGCCCCAGATCGCATATTTATGGCCCTCACCTTCGGTTCGCGCCACAGAAACCTGCGATCTGGGACATTTACGAATTCACCACCCTAGGTCTGTAATGTACTATTTTATCATAGGTACTCGTATTTATACCAAAAACTTTTACGAAACTGGATTATTTACTTCTCGTTACCTCACTCGTGTCATTCTAAAGCTGCACTTTTAATATAACCAGCGAATAAGTAATTGATAATACTACTTATTCAAGCCCAGGCAAAAGATACTTTGAAATTGGTTTCCATTCAAGACCATTTGACTCAGAATATGCTGGAAAAGTTTTTTAATATCACCTAGTCACCCTAGAAACTCTTTCCTTCTATGTGACAAATAGTCTCAACGGTACCTGCTCCTGTGTTATACGCTAAATATATGTGAGTTTAATACTATGGAAGATTTTTTTTTATTCGAGATAAAAGTACCAAACGCTATGCTATCCACATCCTCTAGACTACCTACTAATAATAAGTCTGTAGAAGTCATGGGTACAAGGTGGAAAAAAGTTTTGGGCCCTGGTGGGACTCTGTTTTAATTCCTCCAATTAGGTAGGTCATTTCACTGAAAGGAAACATTCCTTTATTTCGATATAATCTATAGGATTCTTGTTCAGGATATTTGCTAATAAACATTTGGTTTGGTATACTACTAAGTACAGCCTATTTGCGTCCTACTGCCGGGCACAGGCCTCCCCTCATCATTGGAGGGTTTGGGCTATAGTCCCCACGCGGGCCCAGTGCAGATTGGGGACTTCACACACATCTTTGAATTACTTCGCAGAGCGAAGCTCATGGTAAATTCAAATTGAGTTTCGCACGTAAAGTATAGTTGTATATCCGGGTTTAACTAGAGAACTACTATCGGAATTGCTACAAAATTTGCTTTGGGGATGGATTATAACAAGGTCAAAGTACGAGTATATAGGCTACTTTTTATCCTAGAAAAATGCATAGTGAGAGAAGTCGCGGGCAGAAGCTATACTTTTGAAAAATAGGGGTAGAACGAGGTGAGGATGACTATTGAATTAATTATCTATCTCGATTTTTTTGGTAAATCTTTTACTTTCCGAGCTATACTGATTTGAAACTTGGAACTCTCTACCTGTTGACCTTAGACTAGCTAAGTCTCTTTCAGTGTTATAGAACAAGGTTAAGGAGAATTATTTGTCACTTGTCTGGTAGGTATATGCTTTCTGCTGCAGTATGCTTTTCTTTTCTTGGATAATGGATTACATATTTTAATTTATTTGACTGTTATCTATTTAATTGTAATGTATGTTATTTATAAATGTATTTAAGTAAGTATATTTCTTTCTTTTGCATGTCTTAGTACAGAGCACCGCCTACCAACCTAGTTTGTTTTTCTTCATCTCCACTATCCAAAAGTTGTCTGGTAAAGATCGCTATTAAGATTAAGTGATAAGACCGCCTGCTGTATGCCATACCTTTTGTGTAATTACATTATGTTTGTACTATTCTTTGAATGTGTGATGTTCAATAAATTATATTGTATTGTATAGTATTCATATTTTTTATATTAAGTACCGACTAACTTTCAAAATTTAATCGTATATTTTTTCTCGCGACTTGCGTCTTCATGAGTGTAACCACATCCCACTTGTTTTGAAAATTTTCATGGACATGGCTTAGAGCATGGCAACGGATATAAAATATTTTCCTGAAAATTGAATGTCCCTGTTATTGTAAGATAACAAAACGTGTATTAAAACATAACTTCATCATTCAAATATGATTGTCATTGTTAAACAAACAAACTCGGGTGGATGTAGGTATGGTGAAACATCTCAGACGTTCCTGCACAGGCGATATTTGTTTTCTTTGTTCTATAATTTGAACACCTTCCACCGAAATAAATCTCGGAGTAACGCAACCGTGAACAAAAGTGCGACGCGTTCGATATCTCGGGGCAACAAAAACAAACCGGGGGAGGAGGTTGTCACAGAGGCGCGTAGTCAGCGAGAAATGGAGTAACCCATTTTAAACTAGAATGAATTGTACGTCGTGGACTACAGGTCCTCTGGAATTCTGCCCACTGAAGCCGGCGACGGACGGCGCGCGCCTCCGCCGCACTCCCTGACATGGCTCGACCCCGCAGCACCCACTGTGTTGCTTTAACACGATATATTACTGGAACTAATTTACTGTTCTACCTAAGATTAGATTTTTAGGCTTATATTACGTAGAACATTAGATTAGTATAATAGAATATGTTGATTGTTGTGCATGTTCTTACCTAATTCCAAGCGGATGATAAGTCTCGGGGTGTAAGGAAACAAGAGAGAATTTACCGAAAATACCACGGTGCGGAATAAAAATGGAATGCGCGGCGCCATTAGAGAAGTTTCCGGCACCATCGGTCATCACCACGTCATCACTGTTTTCTGTTCAAATTCATATCGTGCTCACTCACAACGTGGTAGGTACATTATAATTTCGGTACATGATACCCTATTAAGGGCAATGCAACAGTCCTATTTACTAATAATTCAAAACTAGGGATATATATTTAATTTTATACATAGATATCGTCAAATTAATTTAAATGTTTTTATAATTTAAATAATTCACGCACATTAGTGATAGTAAATAGTAATAAAACGAAACGTCTTATCATTGAAGTATTGTTCCACTGTATAGTAGGCCTTTTAAGTGAAAAACAGCTTCGAATAGGGTTTATTTTTTTCTTCTTTTATGTATATAGTCTGGTATATTTTTGCAACCTATGCGAATCCGATGGAGCGTAAGGCAGTATTCAGTTGTCTGTACATGAAGTGTGATAGCAGGTTTGTGTGTGACACATCCGTGAGGTGAGGTGGCGAGATTATAATGGCAATTTATTACAATCGTAATTTATTGTAATTTGATTAATCGACTAATCAACTGATCATGTAGCCAACCTTAGGTACTTAGTTTTCCAACACATACATATACTGCCGTGGCTGCACTAATATGAAAGATGAAACTTGCACGACAACTTAGCGCTTCGTGTGTTTTGCGGGGGCTTCCAGGCAGACACGCCCCGGTAACTGGGCACCAACTACCGCACCAATATTGACTTTTCCTCCTTCAAACTTCCTCATTCTGTCTTTAATTAATTCTTTTTTTATTCAGTACTTTCATTCTGTTCCAAAACGAATTGAATTGCATTCAGACGAAATTGGTAGCGCAATCAAGTAAAAATATAAACGTTCAGAGAATCGGATTAGTTTTTATCATGGTTTATCGTTCAAATATTTAGCTGCCTTGATTTTTTGCTTGAATGCATTCGCTAAAACTATGCGGAGTGCGAAAATTAACATGTTCTAGAGTCCACTTACTACCGCATAATTTATGTGCAACTTGTCCTGACAGTTTTCGTTGGTTTTTATCTAGAACGTTTTGTGGTTTCACCTTGCAAAGTTAAAGCAAATAACCGAGATGACTAAACGGCTGCGAAAGGAAGTGTTTTGTATTCTACGTCAATCAAGGGAACCAAGATCGGCCGCGTTTGCGATTCCCAATTAGCGGCGAGTGGTTAAAATGTATCCCAAAAGGCCAAATGGATGGCCTACCCGGTTTTGCAAACCGTATGGTATGTTTTGTCTAGTTGGAAATACCGTACTTAGTGGAATCTAAAATGGGGGAAGTTATAACCCTTTTAAGAAACTGGTGGCTTTTGAATAATCAAGCAAGAGGCATTTTAATCCCGTTTTGGGCCTTAAATAATTATACAGAACAGCTCGTTATTGAATTCCTTCTACACAAAATTCAAGATTGGATATTTAATTAAACATTACATGAAAGTCGATCACTGTTTAAGATTGTCGATACATGTAATATTAAATTCTTTGCGGCTCGCTCCGACCATAAAAACCGAAGTATGCGTCGTACTTTGGCTAAAGCATGAACACTTCTAAATGGAAATTCCGAAGTTAGGTTCGTTAACAACCCAACTTTATTCATTAGCGTGTATTGTCTACTGAATTTATTCGCCAGGTCGAACGGGGCGGCCGAACTCTCGCAACATTTTGGCTTCTTCAAGCTCAAATAAATAATTACATCCTGTTATGTTTATCTCGTATAGCCTGAAAGTAAACTTGTATTGTAGTCGCCATCAGATATATATGTGACTGAACAAGGGTGAACATAAATAACTGTCTTGACAATAAAATCATGTTTGGATATTATGATCACCTTCTTTGCTTCTATATGTACAATATTATTAATACTAGTTAAAAAGTCATCTCCGTGTAGAGAATAGGTAAAGCCTGAACATTATTTTCTGAAAATCAGTCTCTGTTTGTGAATTTTATGGAGTAGACACCAAGACAGGTGAGCGTCAGACTTAAAATATAGTTCGCGTTTAGAGCACGCTTTCATTTCGAAGTTCCAAGTATAGACTAACTTTATTTATTATCTTGCAATCATAATTTAAATAAATTACGACTCTTATTATCAAAATATATTATGAGCCGAAATGAAATAACCACAGCGTGCTAATAGAGTTACAGGAATAGTTATATATGCCTATCTAATTATTTTTCATGATGTGAGGACAAACAAATTAGTACTTGGCAAAGCTTTGATGCGTTAGGCGTTACGGGTTTATATATGTTATAATGAAACATCATCAGCATTTCTTTCTCTTTATTTTACAGTTTTAATCTTTGGAACTTTGTTATGGTTGCATTGTGGTCGCGACATAATACTTGGAAAATACTATACCTAGTTTTCAAAATCTTTGTCGACAATTAATGCTAAATGCTCTAGCCATGATTAATTATTGGACTTTAACTGTGTAGTAGACTAAGTAGGTACGTAACCATCAAAAGTCAAGGAATTACCTAGCATATCACGGTGGGAAGGTTTTGTTAACTGTTGATCGGACTGCCGCAAAATTTAGTATGGCTGTAAATTATAATATGCGTGGAGCTGGTATCCTCATGATGTTTTAGTTCACAGAGAAGATCAGTGGTAAATTCAAATTGTATTTCGCACTTGAGTAAAGTTAGAGGTGCGAGGTCGAACCCCCCTGTACGAGAGGCATTGGTCAAACCAGTAGGCTACCACGATAAAAAAAGTAAATTATAATAAGTACGGGGCAACACTCTACATATTAGGCTAATTTTTATCACGGAAAAACGCATAGTTCCCCGTGGGAAAGCTTTAACCCAATCCCACGCGGAAAAAGTCGTGGTCAGAAGCTAGTATTTAAAAAGATATGTCTTTCGAGTTTTATGATACGTGACGTCTTTTCTCAGATATATGTCACGCAATTGAAGTAGAATATATTGATATTTGTTCTTCTTAAAAGTTTTTAATGGGAGTAGAACTCGATTTCCAAACAAAAGGATCTCGTCTAACTGGTTGTTTAACACATTCACTGCCACTTCTGTTTTACGAACTTTTGCCAGGTGCCACATCTGTCATTAAGCGAACATTGCAACGCACATGTGCGTTCAAGGCACTGCGGGAAAGTCAGCAAAACGCATATATGCGTCGGTGGCAGTGAATGCGTTAAATAGGTTTTTTATTTTGCGTTAAACTTTACTTTCGTTACTAAAATGAATATAAAGAAGGAAATATATTTTTAAAACATTGTTCTAAAGCTACATTTATAAAAATGTAGCAAGTTTCAATATGCGACCAACGTTGTGATTGATGGCACTAATTCCTCAAGGGGTCGTCCAACCCCGAACCATTTCCGAGGCAACATTTTTGTTTGTAAAATCACCATGATGAAATATTCATGTCACATTTGCACGCAGATTCGAGCGATCAGCCAACCGTGAAATAATGCAAACAAGATAAAGTTATGACATCTCTAGTGGGCTGAAAGCGATTGGTGCCGCTTACTGCAATTTATCTCGTTTGCTCCCTATAGGGTTGCCAGATGTAGTGACCACTTTTTCGGAATTTTGGGACTTCGGTCGGGAGAACCAAAAAAATACCTAAAAAAATTAAAACCGCCTTCAAACTAAAAGAAAAGTAACTTTTTTAGCTGAAAACACTTTTTACTATTAAAGAAGACTTGAAATTTAATCAATTTTCCTCAAAATTGAGCCAACGCGGAACAGAGAAATGTTGGCGCCGGAGCACCAATGTTTCGCTATTAGGAACTTAAAATTATTGTTTTATAAACTAAAGTAGATTTTCGGGAGATTTTTCACTTTCTCGGGAGTCGGGATCCCACAGTAATATTCCAGAGAATCCCGCCAAATCCCGGCCATCTGGCAACCTTAGCTTCCTACCTACCCTACGCGACAACAATTTTACTTTGTACGTAACTTTATTCGATCTCTTCGATGTCTTATATTGAAAGGCTCCTTGGTTAGCTGGAGATGTTGAATTTGATTTATTACGTTTATGGGGCTCGCAGTTTAAATGAAAATTATCAATTATGGGATCTGGGGGCTGTTTCGCTATTCGCTATAAACTCAAAATGTAAGGAACAGGTTTTAATGAGTTTCCACCAATAGCAGAGTTGCGCGCCGGCTAGATTCAGGCGGGTGATTCCGTGGCCATTCTGTATGTAGTACTATTAAATATTCTGTACCGATAGCCATGAAAAATGTTGAGATGTGTTATTAATGGTTCTACTCTCTACTCGCGCGAAGCCGCGGCAATTCGCTAGTCATCCAAAATAAACATTAATCCATATCCATACTACTATAGTGATACATGTGAAAGTGTGTTTATTTGTTTCTCCTTCCTGCACGCCAAAACAGATTTTGATGAAATTTGGTATGGAGATAGTTCAAGACAAGATATTTACTTACTGGGAATAACATAGGGATATATTTTTATCCCAATATTTAATATGGTAGTTATTGGAAGGGTGAGTCAAATAACGGGTACTAAACCTAATTAGCCAGCTCCGAAACTAAGCTATAATTTAGATTGGAACTCGGTGCCTCTGCCTAGCGGACATTGTTTATCTCGTAGATTTACTACGAAGGGGAACTGCAATCGAGAAATGCGTAATTACGACGCCATCTTTGGGCAATTTTTCTGTCTTCATATTTATATTATCTGTTTAAAAATAAAAATACACATGCCTAACCAGTATTCTTAATTGTTTTTTTTCAGCATAATTCAGTTGGTTGACATGCAAAAAAATTTATAAAGCTGAACGAGAAATAGAGAAAGTTGTAAGTACCTAAGTAAAAGCCCAACGACCCATACAAAGGTTCTATCCTTTGTATAATACATGACAAAAGATACACCTAAACATAAAGGCAGTTTCCCCGAAACAGAACAATGTTTATTAACTGACTATTCTCATGCAGCTCGTGTCCTTTTGGCGCCATGTTAATTTTTTCCGATCTCGTTAATTCATTAAAGGGAACAGCAAGGTTCTCGTCGAATCGAAGCTGGTTAATTGTTTTGTTCCGAGAAATCTACTTACACGGTACGAGTACATATAAAATATGTTCAAAATTTGTTTCAGATATATGCCGTTTAGCCTTTGTAATAATCTTTATAAAAAAAACGAAAACGAGTGAACCCATAAATAAATAAATGAATTATTAATGTATGAGGTACCTACTAAAAAACTATTGTATATGAACTCCAGTCAAACACTCGGTCAACTAGGAACTATTATTTGGTCCTCGGAGAAAGATAGGGAAATTCACCAAGTTAATTACTTTAATTCCAAGAGATATACTTAGATACATCATACAAAATGTGCAAAAAAAACGAAATGGCGAAATGTTTTTTCTTTTCATTTTTGATTAGGTATGTTCAATAATATTCTTTTTCATGACATGATTAGGTTCCAGTAAAATCTATGTAGATACAGGTCACAGGTCCGTTTGAATCTATAGTCCTTTTACAAGAACTCGTACTCTTTCTACTCCTGACCTATATTCTTACTTTGCTAGCTGTACTATCTTGGGAAAGGCATATTTATGTTAAAAGTTCCGAAGGTACAATATCCGGAACGCAAAGTTTGTTTTAAATCTAAACTGATACTATGAACAAAACAACTGTACGTGATAAAGGTAACTTGGGTAGGGCACGTTCGGGATCCCGTCGCGATATCGAAGAAATATGACCGCTTTATTTATTCTAATTCAAACAAATCGAGAATAAATTATATCGGAGGACATCGTTAACCCTTTTTGTGTCAAATAGCCCACAATTTTAATTAATTGAAACATAGATTTCGTATCATTGGGAGTTATGCGTACCCGAAGCCTTTTAATACCTACTCTTCGCGAAATTTACTGGAATAGGGATTACGACAGGGTGAAGAAATCGTAATTCTAATTAGTCCGTCAGTCAGGTAATAAAAAAATATTAGAACCGTATTTTTTGATTTATCAAATTAACAAAGAATGACCAAGTTAAAACGCATTAAAGTTGGAGAGTGGGGGCTAACTACGTCACCGTTAGTTATAAATCGTACCTAACCGTGACGTCACGCGACATTTCAACTCAATATATCTCCGTATAAGTTTGATTACGTGAAAAAAGAAAAAATACGTGTCCAATACTTTTCAATAATCTCCTTGATAGACTAAGGAAAAAGAAGTTGTCGTCTCCCCTATTGTATTTGTGAGATTTCCCCAATATTTTAATCGACGTATCATGCAAAAATATCATATGTAGATACTGCTATACAATATGCATACATTCTTACTGTTCTAGTGCCTCGGGGAGACGGGTAATGCTTAGACTACTTTAGACTAAGGCTGCTTCCAAGCTACACCTTCCATTTAGGTACCTACACAAAAAATTAACTGAAATCGAAAAGTCCACGAACGTTCATCATCATCATCATCATTTCAGCCGATAGACGTCCACTACTGGACATAGGCCTCCCCCAAGGCGCCATACAGACCGGTCCTGTGCCACTGTACAAGGTCGTCACTCCATCTTGTTGGAGGCCTACCGACAGCTCGTCTACCGGTTCGCAACGTTCACTATTTTATTTTCTGTAAACATAAATGCAACAAATATCGTTGTCTAATAGCACCCATAGTACAAGCTTTGCTTAGTTTGGGGCTAGGTCAGTTTGTGTGAAATGAAAAAAAAAAGATCACGATGATTTGAGAATCCTCCTTGAATCGAGAATGTTAGATCTATTTGAAGTTGGTTTACCGAACAAAATGTTACTGTGTAGATAGAAGACTGCGTCAAATCATATAATGAAAACTAGATTAAAAGAGTCCAATATAGTTCAGGTATTAAGATAATAAACAGATTTCTGACCGTTTAGTGTGCTAGAAGCCTTACAGTTCCCGCACAGAATGCTCTGGTTACACTGGCTTTTGGCGCCCGCTATTACATTTAAAGCCTCTCATCTCATGGGACATATTTGGCAATAATACGGGTTTCAATTTTAGATAAGGATAGAAAATAGTGTAATTGTCCATTGTCTAACCCGCACGAGCAACATCGTCCGGCTTAGAATACACAGCACTACATTAAGCGGGGAAATGTGGCCGTAATTCGTTGGTTCTCGTGAAGTTCAACAGAGTTAGTTTTTAGACTCGAACCGGAGCAATTGGATTTTCTGTTGCTTCATTTGCTTTTGTAGCAAAGGTACCTACGGATATGGTATTTTTTATACCAAAACGAACTAACAGGCGTCGTAAACACTCGATGGGGTGTTAGTTCGTTGCCTTTACGCATACGTAACAACACCTCCTTTATTTAAGGGTCCCATCGCACTTTCACTTTCATCTCTTGCTCCTTGAAGATGTACAAGTAGTGTGATACTTGCTAATACTAGGTATAGTATGACACAACTTAGAAGGCGCGCCGATTAAACAATAATGGACTCTGCGTCAACGGCATAAGTGCTTCGTCGCGCGCCTTCTAATTTGTGTCGTGCTCTACTAATCTTCGAATCTACTAATCGTCGACTTCATTACACTACTTATAACCCAAGAACGGCTGAACCTATTTCGATGTTATTTGTTTTTTTTGGATTTGTCTCCGTCCCGAATATAGGATAATAACCATTGAAATATTAAAAAAAAAAAAACGCTAAAAATCATCGTTCTCGAGTTATAAGTGTTGTACTCTTACTTACATACTCGTAACTAAGAAGACTTTGTTGTAGAATATACAGATATAAATATAATAGATATGCTCGTTACATAGCGTACAGTTTTAGGCACGATGTGGCTTAGATTAATCAAACCCAATGTCCAAATCTGATTACCGCTCGCTATTATTAGTTCATAGCGAGCTGTGAATAGACTGCAGGACGGCGCCGGTTGCCGGAAGCGGCGGCGGCAAACTGCAAACACGCGGCGATAAACATTGCTGCGTGTGCCGCCATCCATTCCGCCATTGAGAATAGCGTGGTGGCCTAGTGGTTCGTCCTACCGCCTCTCATGCAGAGGGTCGCGGGTTCAAATCCGGCTCGCACCTCTGAAATTATTTATGTGCGCAATTCAATTTGAATTTACCACTGAGCTTTTCGGTGAAGGAAAACATCGTGAGGAAACCTGCACGCATCTGCGAAGTAATTCAAGGATGTGTGTGAAGTTCCCAATCCGCACTGGGCCCGCGTGGGGACTATAGCCCAACCCTCTCGTGATGAGAGGAGGCCTGTGCCCAGCAGTGGGCCGTAAATAGGCTGTCGTCGTAGTAGTAGATTTATTCAAAAATAAAAAACCCGACCGCAAATAAACTTTTATATTATGTTATGTGTACCTATATATTTGTAATCTCGGCTGTCGGTAGGCCTCCAACAAGATGGAGCGACGACCTCGTGAAGGTCGCGGGAAACCGGTGGAAGGAAGTAGCGCAGGACCGGTCTGATTGGCGAGCCTTGGGGGAGGCCTATGTCCAGCAGTGGACGTCTTTTGGCTGAAATGATGATGATGATGATTTGTAATCTTCTCATTAAACCCTTTATTTTGATATCCCACTCTTCCTTTGGCATTGTCCAAATTTTTTATTTGGAAACATTTAAGTAAAATGCCTCCGAAAGTCAGCCTTTTGTTTTCTTGCAATTTTGATATATCCAGTGTCACTCTAACGATTAAGACGAATCTAACGACACCTCGCAAGCTAAAATCCATCAAGCCATTTTGGCTACACAGCGTGGCAAAGAAATATACATAAATACATACATGCACTCGAAAAACATAACCCTCCTTCTGGAGCAGTCGGGTAAAAACAGCTGTTAATTTTTAAAATTATTACAGCTATGGGGCAGTGCCTGTAACTCCAACATCATAATTCTTAAAAGACTACAAAAAGTGATACTAAAATATCTTTAGTGCCAAGCAATACGTTATAACGATATTTGAACCACAGTGTCGGTTATCTATTCTAAGCATGTTCTTTGTTTTTAATTTTTTTCGAGTCAATAAAAGTTTTTTGTATGGCTCAGTATGGCACTGATGGTGTGAGCGATACCTCTATCCAATACATTTTTTTTTACCAACTCGAAAAAAAAAAACAAAAACCTACAAAACATGCTTAGAATCGATAGCTGATTCTGTGGGTATAATATAGCCACAACGTTTTGCTTGACCATGTACACTTATATCAGGAGCACCATGGTTGGTCACCAACTCAGAGATACATGAGCATTATGAAAATGCGCACGGTTAAGGAATAAATGAGGACAGCTAAAATTTCCTACAAACACCGAATAGAGAACCACCCAAACCCACTGGCAGTGCAACTAACAACCCTGCCCTATAATAAGAGTCTGAAAAGATCTGACATCTTGAACCTAAACCGCTTAAGGAATGCACATTGATTGCTGCCTCAATGGAAGGAGCTATCGGAACGCTATCAAACAATTAACAAATTCGTTTATAGTCTCACGACTGATCGCAAATGAGGAAAAAAAAACCTTTAAAATTGTGTTTTTCATTGCATTGATTGACAAAAGCGCACACAGACAACTTAATGGTAGGTCTGTCGTCATTGTGGCCCATGGATATAAAGAATCATAAGATTTCGAACGTTGACAACCCGAGGACAAAGATTGAATTCCCCATATGCTAGTAATTTTACCGGCTCTTTTACCACTTTACCCAACAGTGCGAACACTGCTATGCATGATAATTGAGTGTGTGTTTGATGTCTAATTAAGTACACTTATGAATCTTATGATATAATGTTCAATTTACTGTCTCTCTTATTATTACCTATTTAGTAAATATATCATTGATGGTGTTTTTACACATTTACAGTATATTTACGGAATAAGGACCGTAAAGCGTTTGGTCGATATACTTACCTCTAACGTATGTACGTAACCGTTACTAAGCCGAACATCATTGTTTTCCATTTGTAAAGATCCGATCTGTTCAAAAAATATTACAAGCGATGAATCAGCGTGAAAATAAGATTTTTCTATAAACGTTTTTAGGAGTAGAATAAGCATAAAACCTTTCATAGCGTAAGAAAACCGTGTACGGACGTATAATACTGTTACATACTCTGCTCTTTGAACTCACAATGTTAGTGCTCCTTTGAGTTTGCAGGTTGTTACACAACAAAGGGCCAACATAAATTAACTATTGTCAACATCAGCTAATGGGCTAGTAACTTGGAAATAAAGTGTCTTAGATACGCCCTAGATTTGCTAGTGGTAGGGCCTGGTGCTAGGACCGTCCGGGGTGGTACCACCGTCTTTCCCCGCTAACCTGCCGCCAAATAGCAGTGCTCGCACTTTTGTGTTCCGGGGGTTAAGGCAGCCGGTGAAATTTCTGGCACAGAGGCAGAGGCATTGGCAGGGCCATCTTAGGCCTCAGGGTAAGCAACGCATTCGAGATCTGATGGTTTCTTAATGGGAGATCATAGGATTTCGGTGTCCATGGGCGGCAGTAGTGACCACTTACTGCTCGAAGTAATTTTCTGTTGAAATCACACAACGTTTTTTATCTGAGTTGAAACTGCCGTGATCTCCAGAGGTCTGTAAAACACGACCTTAAATATGTTGTGAGTGATTGTATCTAGCTCGGGCGAGTTCGGCATGCGATCTAACCCGACTTGTTACCTCGGCTAAGTTTGTCGGAGCGGCTTGTGGCGGCTTGCGTGCTCGTAATAGCTCGTGGCACGTGTTATACGGACCTGAGCAGCTTCCATTCAATAAGTAAACCATTCGGATGCCTCTTCTTACGGTGTAGGATATAGTGAGCCGTAAGAGGCAGAACTTTTTCAACGTGCATAGCGTAGTGTGGAGGCAGAATAAAAATGCTTCTGCAACATTAAGGATATCATATTCAGCCGGTTTCAATGCCAATTGATATAAAAACTGAACACTTTCTGAATTAGAAATAAAATAACTTAATTTATCATCACTTTTGTTTGATGTCAATGATAATCTAATATCTATCTTCTTTCTTTCTCTTATATATAAAAAAAATAATTACCGTGTGTTAGTCTGGCTAAGGCTCGAGAACTGCTGGACCGATTAGGCTGATTCTTTTTTGTTTTATTCCATGTGATTCAGGGAAGGTTTACAATAAAAAATATTAGGGAAAAATTTAAGGGAACAGCTAAAAAAAGAAAAATAATTTTGTATGGGAATCGGTTTCGGGTGATAAGAAGTTAAAAAAAAGGCGATTTGAAAAAAAAAGACCGACGAATATATGTGTAAGTAAATAAAAATCCACATCGACCTTTAAATGAACGAAGAAACAAGACAGTAAAAAAAAAACCGGCCAAGTGCGTGTCGGGCCACGCGCAAAGTATAGGGTTCCGAAGTTGACGATGCTCACAGTACCTTCAACATTTTATTGTATCCCTTTGTAAGCGTAACTAATATGTATATTCATGTCAAATTACCGCTTTCTATAACTAAGCATCTCCGAGCAATAGCGCGGACTGCGGACAAACGGACGGACGGACGGACACGGCGAAACTATAAGGGACTGGATGTGGACTTCGGAACCCTAAAAATGGCTTGAACGTCGTTCTTTGGTCCCTTGCTTTGAATGGCATACAGGGCAATAGGCACTCATAAAATTCGCTTTCAAATTGGGAGACTGTTCCTGAGTTATAATAGAATGAGCTATATTATTCATTGGGCAGCCATTTTCAGTAGGTATATAACAAAGTAGGAACTCAGGGGTTCCCATCGTTTTAGACCGGGAGATGCTGACACAGAATTCCGAACCATTTGTACCAGGCTGGCGAGTCTACAGGGGTATAATTACGTAATGACGAAAAGGAAAATCATGGTCATGGCGCCAGCACCGGGGGCCCAATCGCGTAAGCGTTAATCGAACGTGTCGCATAAATTACGAAAGTCGAACAATTTGTACCACAAAAAATCTTGTATTTTCCGATAGACGATCAAAAACGAAGTAGGCAATCGCGTAATGCCATACTTCTCCGGTGCGGCCTACATCCCGCCTAGGTATCCTAAAGTTGTACACAGTAACTTATAATACTAAGGTACCATTTTAAAGCGAAGGTTCTAGTCTCCAAAACACAGCTCAGTCGACTTAGTTGTAATATGGTCAAGCGGGGCCAGTGAGTCCCACACTGCAGAGCTGCTGGTCAGATGCCTTATCTCGTACAGAGTAAGTGCGCCTAAAATAAATCAGATCGGCAAGTAATATTTGTAGTTTTGGATATATTGGTGGTGCCCATTCGGACGCGCGACTGACCTTATGTACACTCTACCGCAATAAAATCGGGTCACTTTGTATGGAAAATCCTAAACAAAGTGACCTGACTTCATTGCGGTTGAGTGAATATTGTAAGCTACACTGCTTCACGATGTATTTTTAACGCTCACCGCTAACGCTTGCACTTAACGTCAGAATAATGTCTTTTCAGCCATAAGTTTATATCGTATTTATCATAATATACGAGTACCTAATATCCAACAACGTAAATAAAAACGTGACTCTTTGAAAACTATAACTACTTGTAGTAGACACATCAAATTGAAAACAAAAAATTGATGATCATATTTGACCCCTAGCTAGACTGATTCAAGTCAAGTTCCAATTGCTGTACAAAATTATACGAAACTGATGAAGTATCTACACCCAACCGCAATGAAATCGGGTAAATCCTATAAAAAGTGACCCGATTTCAATACGATTGAGTGTACTTGTGACTTTTATTCACTATACGTTACAATCTGTCAAAAGTTCCCTGAAGACGTCTTGCGTCAATGTTTTCCAGAGATCGCCGGCATAAAGTGGGGCTCGATTTCAATGCGAAAAGTTTCGCATTCCCAGACACGTCGAAGTTCTGACTTCGGGGAGTCCGCAGATAATAGTTGAGTAGCGAGTTTAATTACTTCCCGTTTTGCGAGACCGCTGACACCGGCCGTGGTGCCCGGCGACCGGCTACAACCAGCTACAACCGCCTGCATCCGCTTTTAAGGGGCATTGTCGATTTATCAGACAACTAGCCGTTGCCCGCGACTTCGTCCCGCGTAGACATAGAATTTGCGTACCTAATGATGCTATACATAGTACATATAGATGGTTATAAATATAGAACTATTGAACAACTGGTTTGACCCGAGGAAAACCCGTTCCCGTGAAAATATCGGGATAAAAAGGTATTTCCAGGGTTTTGAATTATCTGTATACCAAATATTACGAATAGGTAAAGCCGTTATGACGTGAAGGACGGACGAACAAATACACTTTCATATTGATAATATTAGTAAGTATAGAATAGTATGGATACTAGTTAACCCTCGTAGGTACAGTTTGTTTATGAACTTTGTTATTGAATTTTACAGTTTTTTGAATCTATCAATTCTCATTTTAGAAAATTTCATTAAAAAGCTAAGTATATTAAAGATCTGATACTTAGCCTTAACAGCGTAATATTACTCCACTACACAACAACTACAAGAGGGACAAATTGACTTTGTCATATAATCTTATTAACCGAAGCCAGGACTTTGTTATGTATGCCAATTAATGTTTTGTACTTTTACCAATGTGGGATTAGGAATTTCGATGCTCAGCACTGAATTGTCCTTCGCTAATGATTTATTTATTTTGATTTTGAATGAAAAAGGAGGGCCCTTTAACTCCCTTTTCTACACATTAAAAAATATGCTCCAAATATCATGATGAGCCTCCAATTAAGAACTATTTAAATGAGTAAGTAACGTGTGTATTTTTTATTCAATTAGGTCAGGATTATCTGCGTGTGTGTATCTGTGTGTGAAGTCCCCAATCCGCGCTGGGTCCACGTGGGGACTATAGCCCCAAACCCACAGAACACAGATCGAGATAGAATGCTAAAGTTTACCTACCGCGCGTGGAAAAAAGTAGAAATTATGACCACTTTTCTCGCTTCTAACCTCAGTTCGCTTCCGACCGCCTTCCGCGAGCAACGTCACATGAAAAAAAGAAAATGACTAAGTGTGCCGTAATTAACTGTACAAACAACACCAGCGTTGGTGGAGTTGGTCATCAGGGTGTGTTACCTATCATAGGTAAGTACTTTCTGTCTTGAAATATCTGTTATTTTTGTGAAAACGATTTATTTTGTAGCTCTTTATTAGTTTTACCAAATTAGTAGCGAATGCCTTGTGTCCAATGCTCGTTTTCCATTGCGGCTTTAATCTGTTGCGCCAAATTTGCGCATATTGAAAACCAGCAATGTAAAAGTAGTCAAGCCAAACTCTCGAGGCGTCGACCAACTGCGTTAAAGGCCGATTTCTCATTATTCTGTCAATAGTGATGTGCACCTGCTAATTTCAATGCCGATTTCATAATCGATTAAAATCAGACAGAAAAATGATAATAAAAATGCATATTATAATGTAGCTATAATACGTGGTAATAAGTGAACATCTAGTATTATCAGAAATACTTGAATATACCTACTACTATGAATGGAGTTACACGATCAGTATTTCATTTATCTATTGTTATTACAATCTTTTATTTAGTTTCACATGTCCCGATGTTTGTTATATATTTGTTTATTCAGAAAAGAACAAGTTAAAATATTAAAAATAAACTACAAATAGCATTTAAATTTACAGAAATAAGAAAAATTAAAGCTAAAAAATAACCTAAATTGATTAGTTTGTTTGTCTGTCTGTAATCAAATCTTGCAAGTTGAATTTGATGTCAACTTCAACAATATTTGTTACGAAACAGTTAAGTATTGCACCCTTAATGACAAGTTTGTCTTCAGCGCGCGAACATTAATTAGTTCGAAAGTGAGTTTGAAAGAGATAGAGAGATGTTGTCAAATCCTCCATTAAAGCTATGCATATAGTTTCAACAACAATCATAAAGTTTCTGGGTATTATTAGTAAATAAAAACCAACTTGCCTAAATTACGTCATCGTGATATTGTAAAACACTAGTAACAACTACCGCGGTACCAAGGCATTGTACTTTAATTTAAAAAGAGTAGTTTTAATAATAAGTGTAAGTGTTAAAACATTTTAAAACTATTTCGCATTATGCTGTGGAAACGAATTATCATTTTTCTGTCGTGTTTTATCGATATGTAAATCGATTAAAAATGCTAAAGACCTTAAATCGTTTAGCCGCTTGACAATCGATGCTGTTAAATCGGAGTCGCGCATTTTTTGTTGCCCATCACTAAATTACTCTCGTGACGTCATCGCAGCGACGCAAAATGTTACACGCTTGGTTTCCATACAAATGGACGAACAACCGTACTCTATAGTATCTGATCTCTGTGCCCAAACCCTCTCGTGGTGAGAAGAGGCCTGTGCCCAGCAGTGGGACGCAAATAGGCTGTAGTAGTAGTAGTAGTAGTAGTAGTAGTAGTAGTAGTAGTAGTAGTAGTAGTAGTAGTACACAGCAGTACCACTACAGCAGATGCGCGATGAACCGTAGTGGGTGTCTTGCGGTTGATATTTAAAAACCTTCATGAACTACCTACAGAAAAGTTCATTTCATTTCTATTTCATCATCTACTACTACTACTACCTACTACTACAGCCTATTTGCGTCCCACTGCTGGGCACAGGCCTCCCCTCATCATGAGAGGGTTTGGGCTATAGTCCCCACGCGGGCCCAGTGCGGATTCACACACATCTTTGAATTATTTCGCAGATGCGTGCAGGTTTGATCACGATGTTTTCCTTCACCGAAAAGCGCAGTGGTCAATTCAAATTGAATTTCGCACATAAGTAAACTTAGAGGTGCGAGCCGGGATCGAACCCCCGACCCTCTGCATGAGAGGGCGGTAGGCCGAACTACTAGGCCACCACGGCTTAAATTTCATCATCGATAGCAACAAATTCAAACATTGCATAACAAAGTATCGTTGAGGCGACTCATGTGTGGTTTTCCTTTTGTTAGAAATGAACCCAATCGGAGTTGGAATACAGTACGGATGTGCAAGTGAAGCGTGCAAGTCCGAATGGCCCCGAGTCGTGGAGTAAGTGCTTGTCTAGAGCAGAACGGGTTTTGCATTCGATTGAATACTTTACTGCGAGCGCTGACCAATTGTCTATTTATAAAATAGCTCCATTGTAAAGTTAAGTTTTAAACAAACCGTTTTCAAAACAACAACAGACAAAATTAGCAACACGACTCAGCTCTCGAGAATCAGGTGTGATTGGCAAATGGCAAATACAGCAGTGGAAATCTTTCAGCTTGTAACACCCCACCCCCTATCTAACCTAACTCTCTCTTAACTAACGGCTTATAACTCTGCAAACGGCTCTTGATCTTTATTAACCTAAATTCTTATATTTTCATTTTATTTTGGCCAAATAATTTGTGATCGCAATCATCTAGTAGTTTATAGAACCTTATGTTATGAACCGTAAATAACTCAAGGACTTTTAACGTGAATAGGAATGGTATATTATGGATTATCGAATGATCTATTATTAAAGTTATTAAGCAAGAAAAGATTATTGTTTAATTTATTTAAAAGATATAAGGTTTTTAAATAATTATCAGTTTCCCTACCTAATTCCCCTACCAGGAGGTCGGATACAGCATTGATTCATTTGGATAAAGGCATCAATACTTGTAACTAGATTTCTAGAGTTTCAAAAGCTTTCTTGTCTAACGACATTATAATCACATCTCCAAATTAATCCTTGTTTTGGATGGGGACTGACCAGCTAAGTTCTTTATTTAAAAGCCATTTTGAGCTTATATAAATAATTAGTTAAAGACCAAAATTGGTCAGCAGATATATTTATTCTCAGTTTTAGCTTCAAGTTTTCTGACTGAAGTAAGTAGACACTTGTGTTTCTATAAGGATATATTTTTCACTTAGTTCTGATACATTATGACTGAGGATATTAGCATAAAATAACAAATGATTAGTCAGTGACTCTGTCGATCAATATGTCTGATTTCGAGCGACCAAGACAGGGATTGAGAAGGTACATATGACCCAGTATGACTCAATCAATTGATAAAAATATACTTGAAGATTTGTGTACTTATTTTGCGTACAATCAAATCATAATAAACTAAAACTTTGATTACTATTTAATATTATTGATCCTCAGTTAAAATTCTTTCCACTAGATGAGAAGCTGCATAAGGAAAACTACCTTTATGCTTTGAAGATTAGGTTAATGGAGATTTGTAGTAGTTAATGAAGATTCCGTATCCTACACATAGTTCCCTGATACCCTAGGCTAATGTTTGCAAAGCTAGAGGCCGCGCCGCGCCTCACATTTACTTTTAAACGTGTTATGTGTGATGTAACTTAACTCAGTGCAATGTTAAGTTTCTAAGCTGATAAAAGGCTATTCGGTGCGAGGTTCGGGATACCTCTAAATAACCTGACACTATCACCCGGTGTTGTGCCGCTGAAATGGCGTTAGGCCCCCACAGCAACCGAGAGGGTCTAGACCCCGCATACTGTCCAGTACTCCACCGTGTGAGGAAGATCTCATGAGTTGCGACTCATAATAACCCAAGGTAATCATTCATAGCACCCATGCCCCAAAAGAGCCACATCTTGGGGAACTCAAACGGATGAGTTTTAGGAGGAACTTCGTTGTCACAGTCAGTTTCCATTCCAACTGAAGGCCCCGGACTACGCCAGCCCTAATGCAAAACAACAACAAAAGGCAAAATCCATTTTGTTATGACATTTACATTTACTATGGTTCGCATGTTCCAATTGAACTGAATGCTAAACCCTTGCTCCATCAATCCATCTGAAACAATCACTTTAATGCACAGAAACACAATAAAATATTAGAAAATACTGAACTCTAAATCGATACAGAGGAGATGCTTCCCATACAAAGACCAAGTAAAAACTAACTCTGCTCCATCAATCCATCTGAAACAAACACATTAATGCACGGAAACACAATAAAATATTAGATGATACAGATACAAGGGAGATGCTTCCCGTACGAAATCCAAGTAAATACTCACCCCTGTCAATCAAAATCCACCGCTATTTATACTAAATTCCGTTCGCCCCGTTCGCTCCGTTCGCCGCGTTCGCGCCGTTCGCTCCGTTCGCCGCGTTCGCTCCGTTCACCACGTTTGCTTTGTTAATTTACGCCGAAATGCCTGAACAGATTTTAATGAAACTTGGTATAAATATACCTTGGAACCCTGGGAAAAACATAGACTATAATTCTTCTTTGGAAAATGTAAGATTTCCGCGTAATCGCGACATCCGTTCCGTTCGCCACGTTCGCTCCGTTCGCCACGTTCGCTCCGTTCGCCGCGTTCGCTCCGTTCGCCGCGTTCGCTCCGTTCGCCTCGTTCGCTCCGTTCGCCGCGTTCGCTCCGTTCGCCCCGTTCGCTTTGTTAAATTACGCCGAAATGGCTGAACAGATTTTAATGAAACTTGGTATAAATATACCTTGGAACCCTGGGAAAAACATAGACTATAATTCTTCTTTGGAAAATGTAAGATTTCCGCGTAATCGCGACATCCGTTCCGTTCGCCACGTTCGCTCCGTTCGCCGCGTTCGCTCCGTTCGCCGCGTTCGCTCCGTTCGCCGCGTTCGCTCCGTTCGCCTCGTTCGCTCCGTTCGCCGCGTTCGCTCCGTTCGCCGCGTTCGCTTTGTTAATTTACACCGGAACGGCTGAACAGATTTTAATGAAACTTGGTATAAATATAGCTTGGATCCCTGAGAGTATCATAGACTATAGTCTATGATATTAAGGATGAAATATATTTCATCCTTGGAAAATGTAAGTTTTCCACGCGATCGCGTCATCCGAACTCCACGTAAGCAAAATCAATGAGTCGTAGTATCCCAGTAGTTCGTCCTTCCTCCTCACATGCAGAAGATCATAGACTCTTTTCCGGTCTGCTCCTCAAGTACCACTTATGTGCAAAATTCAACTTCATGAGGGCCATCAGAAGGGCCATCACGCTCTTCGATGAAAGAAAACATCGAAAAGAAACCTGCACGCTTCCGAAAGGCAATTCAAAACACGCGCGAAGTCTCTTGTCTCGAGTCTTGAAATGGAGATAGTTGAAGTCCCGAGAAAGGACATAGGGTACTTTTCTTCCCGGAAAAACGCATAGTTCCTGCGTAAGCGCGATAACCGATTTCCTCGCAGGCGATGTTGCGGGGAGAAGCTAGTATTCAAATAATAATAAGAAGACTTTATCTATTCCTTAAGAAATCTAAAATATTTGTGATGTAACAAACAGCTTAAAGCAGTCTGTTCTGTTACAGCTGACATGATGATGTAGATTTGGATCCCATTTTTTATGGTACTAGTTGGCAAAATCAGGGCCTATATTCGAAGTTTTAAATAGGGTGACGCTCACGCGTCAAGTTGAACTTTAAATCTAGCTGCTTAAAGTTCACGCGATACGTGAGCGATCCTTTAGGGAATAGCGAGATCCCTTAAGACTTCGAATATACTTAGGCCATGTACGCAGAATACCTGAAAGTGGATAAGTATATATAATCGTAACATTACGAATGCATTACCAAAGGCTCTTTTACCCCATATATTCATACCGGAGCACAACAGTGCGCTTGAAAAAAGAGTTACATAACAACTAGCTTCTCCCCGCAACTTTGTCCGTGACGAATTCGGTTAGAGCATACAAATTTTCAACGCACTTTTAATCTCTTTAGGAGTGTAATTTCCACCCTTTTTAAGTACCTAGATGTCAGAAGTTTGAGCTATGCGTTGATAGATCAGTTAATCAGTTTTGAGTTTTATAATACTTAAACCTATAGATGCAAAGGTTAGCACCACTGCACTGGCTTAGTTCTTAAGAATGAGTCGTTTCAAACCGTTCAACTAACGATTCAGTAACTTTATACATCAGCGTGTGCGTGAAATCCGGTAGTTCTGATTGTTTTGCAGGCTTGTTTATTATGTTAGCCTAATGTATATTTGTATAATCCAAGTTTCTGATTCCCACGGGACAGGCTCAGCCTAGTGTTGGGGATCACAGTAATTTATTAAAATATTGTATTTAATTTTAAGGTAAATAAATAAATTTCATTTCATTTCATTTCAAGCCTGTGACCTCGAGCGCCGAACGCAGCTTTGTCAAAAATAAAAAATAAACCAAGAAAATTTCGACTGCTTTTCAGATTTTGGCGATTTTGACCCTAAATGACTGGTTTTTGATACTTCCTTCTCATAAACAAGCCTGCAAACAATCAGAACTACCGGATTTCGCGCATACGACTCCATTCTTTCAAACGACAAGGTTACTGAATCATAAGCTGCATTTGTTATATTTCACAGTATTGAGCCATAGACGTTGATTGAATAAGTAGTCCTCAAATGTCGCATTAACTCACCCAAAATCTCTGGTGCATTTTTAGCGCAACAAAAAACCCTCTGAAAACATTATTAAAAATTTCACAACGGCAACCATATAAAACAAGCAGCATTTCATTTTCCAAAAGCACTCTTAAAGCAGATTTAGTTCTGTGTTACTTAATTTTATTGTCACTGCAGCCCGGTCATAAGATTGTGTTTGTTCACTGCATATAATTTAGCGGAAATACGCGGGGACGTTTCATTGCAAATTGTTCGAGTTTTTCTTTATTCTCTTAAATTTTCATGCACCCATTTCAAAAACGAATTGAAATCATTTTAATATCAGGCACATTATTACTGCTGTTTGCCTAAATTGGTAAATATCATACTTTATCTAAAGTTTTACGTATTAGGTGTATCCGAATTATGTGAAAAACATTCGTACTCTATTCATAAAACGTCCAAGAACGAAATGTACATTTTTTTTTCAATAAAATTCACAGAGTAACTAATACAAGTCATATTTCGGGCTAAAAATGTTGTTTCAAAAAAATAAAAATGAACTTTTAAGAACGCTTTAATCCCCAAAACTCATCTTATCAGAGAGGTTCATAAGGTTAATCCATCGTGGTGGGCGACAGTCAAGCAAAAGTTAAACCACATTTAATGAAACATTTTTCATTCATCATAGGCAGGCTGCTTTATTTTTATACGCAAAACTAATTCTGAAATATTGTTAAAACACTGTAGACTAAATCTCTTTTTGTTATGTTACTCTAGCGAAATATCTAAAGTACTTGGTGGATTTAAAATTGATTTCAATATTTTACGAAGATTACGATTATTAATACATAGGTGTATCTGACACGTTTACGAAGAGATTCGTTACAGGTAGCCAGAAATATATACCAATACTAGCTGACCCCGCGGACTTCATACTGCCTCAGAAATTTTCTTTGGGTATGAAAAATAGCTTACGTCCTATTTTCACACCTACTGAACATACAATCCAAATTTCATAAGAATCGGTCGAGCCGTTTCAGAGAAGTTTGGTTACAAACACTGTGACACGAGAATTGTATGTCTGTATGAATGTTATCTTTAAAAACAGTAAAAACCCCCCATAAAATTAATCGTAACGTAACTGTGCAGAATTCTGCACAGTTAAAAATTTCATAGCACCTAGTTTAAAAGAATATCTGTAACTGTGTAAATATTTCGTAAAGTACAGATTCTGGCCACGCGTCCCGGAAACTGCCCAAACGCATGTTTGTCTTGCCAAGACAACCACACGAGCCGTCCCACCTGATTCAACACGAAACTAATCGAGTTTTTGTAACGAAGCACAATCAGGCGCCAACGCGCTGCCTACTCGCTTACTATCCACTTCTCTGAAAACGATGTAGCTCACGACGACCGATCAGCTTTTGTGTGAGAAGTTGAGAACTGTGTACATGCACGCTGTCTATGTATGAGAGTGCGATTTCCAAAAGTACTGTCTAAATACGCACACAAACATACACTTAACACGGACACACACCAAAGAACAACGCGTTCGTGAGATAGAATATCCGTAACTGCAGACTAATTGGAATTGTTATTCACCCACTGTCGTCGGACGCGGCTAATTTTCTCCCAAATTCACTAGTTAGGCTGTGCGCGTAGCTTAATTCAATACAAACACAAACAGTGCCGTAAAACTTGTAATATGCCTACACAACGTGATAAATTATACAATTAAGTATAATGCGAGTTACGAATTGGAATGAACGAATACCTGTAAGTATTACCTGTGCGATCGGAGTTCGATTTGATCAACATATAAACAGAAAATTTTAGCATTTTTTTGGGATTCATTTCTAGTGCTATCATCATATTATCTGGTGTTATTATCATCATATTTCTATTTTTCATGCCTCGTCCTAAGTGTTATTGAATAATTACTTAAAGTCCAATTTTCAGTCAGTAGGTCACAGTCCTATTTTCTTTACAGTAGGTACAAGCGCTCTGTAAATCACAGAATTATATGTATCGAATATACAAAAGAAAACAACGGCCCGGGAAAAGTATAAATTAACTCCGGATTCATCTTACCCTTTTCATGTCCGGGTTTTAAATAACAACTCCAATTAAATTAACTGCCACTAGATGAGCTAAATCATAAACACGGTTTACAAAACACAAGTCTAAGTATTTAACGAAACAGATGCAGATAGAATCAGAAAGCAAATTCCAAATTTTATAGCTCTAAGAATATGAGCTTTAAAATTGGATTTCAAAGCGCATAGAGCCGTTGTGATTTCTCGGTTTGAATTGGTAAAACATGGCTCTGTATGATGTTGGAGAACATCAAATGAAATATTTTCAACTGTGCAACTATGAATTAAGGATTAATAGGTACGAATTTTGTCGATTGTCAAAGTGAATTGGTATCAGATGAATCTCTACCATAACAGTCTATTTTTACACGACTACCCCCAGAAGGAGGGTTATGTTTTTCAAGTGTAAGTAATATGTGTAATTAGAGGTGTAACGAATACCGAATTTTGCATATTACATTATCAGTCTGCCTCTTATATTCGTTACACCACCAATGTGTATGTATGTATGTCTATCATTTTCTTTGGCACGGACTGTAGCCTAATCGAATTGATAGATTTTAGCTTGTGTGTGTAGCCACGAGTATTCGCCACCAAACTCATTTCGCTTCCGACCGCTTTCCGCGAGCAACGTCACGTTGTGGACAAAATGCCTAATTGTGCAATAATTAACAGTGCAAACACCACCAAAATTGCTGGACTTGGTCACCGGGTTACCACTTATCATTGATAAGTAGGTACTTTTGTCCTGAAATATCTATTAATATTATTTTCCACACACATCTTTATTTCTTTCACCAAGATAAAGCAAATATCCACATATATATTTTTTCCTAAAATTTAACGACCACTAATTCTAGGTTCCTATTTTTTCGTTTTTTTGATAATATAAATAGATAATTATTATGTAAATAAATAAACAAAAGTTGATTTTTGAATCATGTTTTATTAGAAATAAGAATATTTCTAAAATATATTATTAGTACTAAATAAAATGAAAAAAACCAGCAATACCTCTCGTTACGTCACTACGAGGTTATAGCGCGCAAAACATTCTCGTAGTTCATGCGGTTGACCACCAGGCGGCGCTGTATTTATGAAGAAAATGGCGACTGAATGTTCGAATATGCCTATCCCTAAGTATAAAAATCATTGATTTTGGGCGTTTTACTTGAAAGATGATTGTTTTTCAAAAAATGCTGAAATACGTGTTTAATTATTTGTAAACGAATATCTAAATGGTGAAATTTCGGGAGTTTGACTTAATAAATGGTGGTTCATCCATACAAACTTTCATCCCCTATTTCACCCCCTTGAAGGCAAAATTTCTAAAAAAGACACATGTTTATTTGATTCTAATTAGGCGCCTAAATCATGAAGTTTTTTTTACTTTTTTATTTCTAACTTAAAAGATAACGGACTTTCATACAACCGATGGACCCCTATTTTTGACACTTACTGTACGAATTTCAAAAAATCCTTTCTTTTCTTCTACTTTACAATATACAATCAATGTTGTCTCCAAATGTCAAACTTCTATCATCCTCATTTCTGATTCTATCACGCAGAAAAACCCCAAGCATAGCTCCCTCCATTGCCCTTTGCGGATTCGGGTATTCAGACGCATCTTTTACTTCAAAGAAGAAGTACTCTTCGGTGTTGAATATAGGGTTCCTAGTGATTTAAATTAAATTCGCGCATAATTAGTAGGTATATTCAAAGGTATGTGCGGTCTTCTATTGGAGAGCTGGTAGGCCTAGTGGTTCGACCTACCGCCTCTCATGCAATGCCTCTCGGGGTTCGATTCCGGCTCGCACCTCTAAGTTTACTTATGTGCAAAATTCAATTTGAATTTACCACTGAGCTTTTCGGTGAAGGAAAACATCGTGAGGAAACCTGCACGCATCTGCGAAGTAATTTAAAGATGTGTGTGAAGTCCCCAATCCGCACTGGGCCCGCGTGGGGACTATAACCCAAACCCTCTCGTGATGAGAGGTGGCCTGTGCCCAGCAGTGGGACGCAAATACGCTGTAGTAGTAGTAGTAGGCCTAGTGGCCACCACAGCGTTTTTATTGATAAGGTTAAGTTTAAGATACTCACCTTCATTGTATCGAGTACTAGTATAAAGTGGAAACGGCATCGTGCGACTGCTTGTTCATTTAGTAAGTAAATTTACATTTGATACGGAAAAGAATCAAAATGCAAAGCAAAAGAAGATAAAAAAAGTTCCAGGAACGTTAAATGAAAGAAAAGCAAATACTTAGCTGTTCAAGATTCAATATTATTCTGTGCAAATTACACCATTGCCTTGAGATTTTGTGTTCGGGCTTGCAGTTAGGGAGTGGGAATGAAGTCGGTGCGTCCAATTGGGTAGCATATTTTAGTAGCGTCTGGCGTCGGGCCACTGTCGACGACACCCCCTAATGTTTTCCTGTTCCCCCTAATGTGCCTACTTAACGAACTAAAGTTTCTTATCGAACAAACCAACATCTCACTGCAGAGTTCCAAAGTAATATCATAAAATTACAAGTCTTAGTTTGTGTACAAAATCATATTTTAACAAAGTTGTTAAAACATAAACTGTAGTTGGCATGAATTATTATATTATGAATGAAGGTTTTACCTATATGCTTTTATTTTAGCGATTTCCTGAGCATGGTAATAAGGATCATTTCATCATCTGTGAAACGGTAAACTAGTGTGTACAACTTTGTGAAATAAATTTCGTATTTGTATCCACAACATGAACTCTACAAATCGAACCCTCCAAACGGTTTTACTAGTTTTATTTGAGTCACTTCTGAAGAACAAAACGAAAATATACGATACGTATTCAAAGTAACTACAAGAAGAAAAGGGGTTTCTATTCCGTATCTAGGAAAGTGTAAATTTTATCAGGTTGCGTGGTTGAAATTGAAGGCCAATTTATAACTTGCATACCAAAAGATAAGCAACTGTAATTTATCGACTCGAAATTTAGATGTGAGTTGAAAATATCAAGAAAATCCATATTAATAATTTATAAATGCGAAAGTAACTCTGTCTGTCTGTCTGTCTGTTACCTCTTCACGCTTCCACCGCTGTACCGATTTTGATGAAATTTGGCATGGATATAGTTGGAGTCCCGAGAAAGGACATAGGCTACTTTTTATCCCGGGAAAACGCATAGTTCCCGCGGGAACACGATAACCGAATTCCACGCGGGCGAGGTCGCGGGCAGAAGCTAGTCTAATATATAAAATTGTCGTGTCACAGTGTTTGTAACCAAACTCCTCCGAAACGGCTCAATCGATTCTTATGAAATTTAAAGTATATGTTCAGTAGGTCTGAGAATAGGACGTAAGATATTTTTCATACCCAAAAAAAATCTAAGGCGGTACGAAGTCCGCAGGTTCAGATAGTATATATACCTATAATTTCCATCTTTTTGAGTGTATGAGAGCATCTGAATTCATGTGTGATAAGATAAAGATGTTGTTTATTCTTTACCTACTTGTTCCAATTACAAATTGAGGCATTTGTTATGATGTTTATTTACTTATTATGAGTTTATCTTGCCTCTTTTGGGAGCGCTGACTCAAGGTCTTCTGAAATCATCTACGTATAAAAGGCAATATGTGTATTGATAAGCATCACGTAAAAATAAACTGAATCCTCTTTATATTCAGTGTATCGCCAATAATCATAATCTCTGGGCAAGTTAATCAGATAAAGTGTATTGCTTTGCGACGTTTGTTTTGACACCCACTTTCACGAGTGACGACATTTGGTACGTTTTTTATCTCTAATCTGCGGTCTACCCATTTCATTTTATTAAACCTTGATAATCAGCTTTCTGGTGGTTTTATTGAAAAACTACTTTAGTTATTATCACTAAAGCTGGTCTTGTAATGGCGGTCCTTAGAGTATCGTAAGCGATCGTGATGCTAAAAAAGTCTCAAATAGTTTATTCTTCGGATCGATCCCCTGTCGACATAAAGACAGCTTGATTGATGCGACGGCGATGTTTGTTGTTGTACGACAAATGTAATGGCCTATTTGGTTCGGTTACGCGTTGCTTCAATCCAAATTGGGAAATCAATGCTGACGCGCAACTTTATAGAGGTGACTGCTTTTTCTCAGTAAAATACGAGGGGTTTGCAGCGGTCGACGTGAATGTTGAATGTTTCACAGAATGATGAATTGGATTTGAAGACAGATTGATTGAAATAAAGTGACACTCGTATCATGATGATTATGTCCTCCCAGACGTATTATTTTCGTCGACGGCGACACCCTAGCAAGATTTTAGTGGTTATTGATTGGTTAAGCCTTTGCTGATCTCTACGAGTATAGTCGCGAACGTCACTCGCAAAATCAAATTAAGTTTTGAAAGTCCGGCTGCAAAAGGCACATATGGTTTTCCATTTGTTTCATAGGCTTGGGTTGCAAACTCTAATTGTATCATATGTTTGTAAGAAGGCTTGGGCTGCGTTTTTCCGCTTTCTCATATGATACGGCTCACCGTATCATATGACAACTAACTCGGAATAACGCCCGAACCGCCCGTCCATAATACAGTGGACGGACACTGCTTTAGCCACAATATTTAAATAATGTGAAATGAAACACTACACTGACTATGTACAGACGACGTAAAAACAATCCAAAAAGCACAGAATATATAAGCAGTTCTGTACCATTCAGCTAATGGACCGGCGCAGCGGCATGTTACCAAAATCCACCAAAACTATTACAAAAACGCATAAAACCAGTTATGAGAGCGATGCGTATCGCAGCTACATTGTGCCAGGCAATTTTCTGAGCGGCTTATATCACCGAGTTACGAGTGCGTTATTCCATAATATATGAGATTCATTTGCTTAAAAGCTTTATACATTTGCTCTTCCAAATGCATTCACGGTGGCGATGGCGCCATAATTAATAATCTGATGCCACTTGCAGTAATATTATCAAGAACGAATGAAACCGCGTTTATCACCGCTGGATTATTAAAAGAGAGTTTTAAACAACGGCGGGATAGCTAGTTTGAACTGTCGGTTACTGGATAGACATGTAGACATCCTTACTTATATGTAATGATCTCTAGAATGACTTTAGGACAACGTACCAGCCGAAACTACGTATTGGTCACTGATGTCATGAAGGTTCCTTGGGGAGTGTAGAGGAGCATTAAAAGAAAGAAATTCCTATGGGAATGAGAAAAAATAGCATAATACAATATCTTATACTTTAAACGCTCTAATCTTGTATATTTATTTCTCCCTTTATTTATATTATTCTTATACTTTAAACGCGCTAATCTTGTATATTTATAAATAAATCGATCTAGCTAGGTTTAATATCTGAGAAAACTCGGTTTTAGCTATTTTCACCCGAACAAAGCTCGGTTGCTCGAGTACCTACTTAATGTTTTCGCGCATACTAGGTGTAGGTGAATGTGTGGAATGTGAGGGTTAAAGTAGAAAACCATCTATATTAAATTTCAATCAATATGTTAGTCACAGCAATAAATATTAACTGAATCACCTACACATTGTTCCGTAAAAGAAAACGCCCTATTTTTTTATTGCTCGACTTGGCGGGGGCACTACCATGCCCCCAGATCTCAGAATGAATTTTTTGAATGAAATTGCGGGGAACTGATGAGGCTGTTGCGGCCGTATTAAGGGGGCATCCCCTTATACTTTCCTAAAATATTAATATGACGAAATATGAACTTATTATGAATATGCATTGGAAATTTAGCAAAGAAAGTTGCAAGGGAAAGTGGTTTGGAGAATTATTTTAATTCGAGAAAGATATTGTTTCAGCAATATCAACCGTTCCTATACAAAAACAGGGTGTATAAATCACTGTGTTTTTGTATAGGTACGGTTGATATTATAGCAGATATTTCCGCGAATTATAAACCGTGAAATGCCGTAACTTTGCTTAGCTGCCCAAACTTGGACTGGACAATATTTTGGTAATAACTTTATTTTAAGTCAATTTCCTATCGCCAGATTATGATCCTAAAGACCAACAACATGTTTGACTGTCTATAAAATAGATAGGAAATGTCTTTCCTTATGTTTATCATATGCAAAGTTTGGACACACTCCAAAAGGAACCTTCATTCCAAATTTCAGCTCTTTATAGTAGTTTGGATGTTCGTTGTTATCAGTCAGTCAGTTAGTAATAGAAGAGTTTATAAGTATATGTATTTATATATTGATTAGTTAAACCAATAATTTTAGTAAATCAGCCGTATAAATAGGTACAAATATTAGAATGGCTGGATTATGATTTTATTAGTTCCGATTTTGCGGCTCTGCAGGGCTTATAGAGCCCCGTATCACTGCGACCATTTCTGATCTACGTTGATCGCCACACAGTCAAGATTAGCTTCTACAGGAAATTGCAGTATTATATGTATTAACCGTGAGGGCTTTGACCTCTTCTGGGTACAATTTGAAGCTTCCCCAGTATGAGATAACTGTGTCGCATTAGCGGAGGGCATTCAGACAGAATGTGTAGCGGCGTTTCTTCTTCCTTGATGATCTTATTAACTCAATCACGAATTAAAACCGGCTAAGTGTAGGGTTCCGAAGTTGAGGATGCCCACAGTACCTTTCTAAGACTTATTAGCATCTAGCTAGCCTGTGGTATGACGTGCCCGCCCGACGCCCCTGCCGCTCGAGAAAAATCATTGGTTTTTTAATCATTTCATAAGTTGGTCGACTATGACTCGTAAGTTTGTACAGCCTACTTAGCTGTGATTGTTTTCCTTTCAACTACGTTATTTATGCCACAACCGTGATTTTTTTCAGCCATCCAAATACCACCATTTAGCTGGCATGGGGGGGGGGGACACTCGACTCTAACAAAAAATAGCACTTTAAAGCTTAATATTTCACAAAGGCATCACTTAATCAAAAAATAATTTTAACAAACCCACAATATTTTTTAAGACCTCTTCAACAATATGCCGCACCATGGGGTACGCAAGAAAAAAATAATACATCCCCACTTTACGAGTAGGGGGAGGTACACTATAAAAAAATATATTTCCAAAATTTTATTGTACCACTTTGTCAGCGTAACTAATATGTATATTCATGCCAAATTACAGCTTTCTAGAACTAAGCATCTCCGAGCAATACAATGCGGACAGACGGATGGACGGACGGACGGACGGCCATGGCGAAACTATAAGGGTTCCTTGTGGACTTCAGAACCCTAAAAAGTTGCAAGTACAGCTTCCTTTTACGAATTGCAGTAGTTTTCATAATAGCAGTATTGAAAAATTCGTAACCTAAATCACAATGTCTATGATATAAATACTTGGAACTTAAATAGTTCCGAGTTGGCAGTTGCGCGGGTTGCCAGCAGTCAGCGATTTAACTGACGTAGCAGAATCAAAGGCCTTCGTATCTAATTAGGAAGGAATGCTTTGACTGGGGCTTTGTTGCAATTATACCGAACCGGTTGTACTTGTAAGGATATTCGTAAAGCTATACTACTACTACAGCCTATTTGCGTCCCACTGCCAGCAGTGGGACAGGCCTCCTTTCATCACGAGAGGGTTTGGGCTATATAGTCGCCACGCGGGCCCAGTGCAGATTGGGGACTTCACACACATCTTTGAATTACTTCGCAGACCGGACCACTAGACAACCACGGCTTCGTAAAGCTATCTGCAACTAAAGAGGCTGCAATCGTGGGTCGTGAAATCAATGAGCGTGCCACTGAAGTGAAGTCTTGATATACAGCTATGGGGTAAAATCAAGAAATTTATTCTAAGTGAATCCGCGTTTTTGTTGTAAAAACGTAAAGATTAGGTAGTATTATTAAAAAATATATATTTATATAAATTCAGCATAAAATTACCTAGATTTGTTTTCAAACAGCCTAGTGGTTTGACCTACCGGCTCTCACGAAGAAGATCGGAAGTTCAAACCCGAATCGCACCTCTGAGTTTACTTAATGTGCGAATATGAATGTGTACAAATAGGCTAAGTATAATTGTGGCGGTTTTCGAAAGAAACACTGGTCAACAACGAGGTCGCGGGAAGTTGGTGGATGCGAGCGGCACAGGACCGGTCGGAGTGGCGAGCCTTGGGGGGAGGCCTATGTTTAGCAGTGGACGTCTATCGGCTGATATGATGATGATGATGACTGGTCAACATATAGGCTACTTTTATCCCGGAAAAACGCATAGTTCCCGCGGGAACGCTATAATCGAATGCCGCGGACGAAGTCGCGGGCAGAACCTAGTTTTCAATATTTTTAACCATACCATACCGTAAATTCTGCCTCGAACAGCCGCAGCGATGCTGGAGTGGATTTTACACTTGCAGCGTAGAAATCCCAACTAGTTCCTAATAAATTCCTATTCCGGCGGCGAGTTTATCAGTATAACTGAATTCGCTATGATTTATGTGCATAAATGGTTTGACAGGGCGGGCGCGCATTAGCCTGGTAAACAAACGAGCCGCGGCCGCGTCCCTGGCGCTCTATTCGAGAACACATGCCGATTTTATAAAGATGGGAACTGAAATACATCCCTTTTAAATTTAAACTCGAATTCAATGCGACAACTAACAGAGATAGCCAATCCCACAACTTAAAACATCTCCAATCGTTAACTGTTCCAACAATCGGTAGCTGATCCAATCGTTAACGTGAATGAATGAGCTGGGCAAACTTGCAAATTTCCATTTTTTTCCCCGTTCTCGTGGGAACTTCGGGAAAGCCTTTCTTAGTGCTCCCCTGCACTCCCCAAGAAACCTACATGCCCAATTTCAGCTATCTACGACCACTAGTTTCGGCTGTGTGTTGCTCGTCAAATCCATATTTTATTCTTAATATTACACCTGCCTCCGTCTGTCTGTCTGTCTGACTGTTGCATCTTCACGCTTCAACCGCTGGACTGATTGAAATGAAATTCGACATGGAGATATGTGGGGTCCCGGCAAAGGTCATAGGCTACTTTTTATCCCGGAAAAACGCATAGTTCTCCGCGGGAAGGCAATAACCGAATTCCATGTAAATTCATTTCTGTTAAATTCATTTAAAAGTGACGTGTAAAAGTGCCCAGATGTGGCCTATTTGCTGAATAAATATTTTCATTTTCATTTTCATTTTCATTTTCCATGCGGGCGATGTCGCGGGCCGAAGCTAGTACTGTAATATAGTCTTTCCTAATTTGGTATATGGGACAGCAAATATTCCTAAATGCAGAACCGAATGGACCGCTGCATTTCCCGCTACAAACGCCATCCTAATGCGTTTCACAGCTTTGCGGTTTGATACGTCCAGGTAGGTGCATACTGAATTCGTCGCAACTAAGTATTTCTTTGTAAACTCATCAGTTCATCTAATGCTACTAGATCATACAACTGCATAATTGGCATAACTAAAATGATACCACGATTAATAGTTCTTGAAAACGGCACATTAACGTCTTCGCCTGAGAAATTCGGTTATCGGGAACTATGATTTGTTCTGGGATAAAAAGTAGCTTATGTTCTTTCTTGAGATTCCATACCAAATTTCACCTAAAACGGTCAAGCGGTTCAAGCGTGAAGAAGTAGGTAATAGACAGAGTTACTTTTGTAATACTCTTTTTAGTAGGTTAGTACGTATTTGTTACTATTTTATGTTATTTTTCGTGCATTTCGTATGAAATTAACACTATTAATTAGTTCGTCGTAAATAAGTACGAGGCAGTTTTATTCACTACCAGACAGATGGTTTCTGGCTGATTGAAATCTGGAAATCACTTTATATCAATAAACACGTTCCATTGTAGTACCTATTATTGTTTGTAGTCTAAGATCCAAGGTAACAACGCAACGACAGACCTTCACATATCTGTTTAGGCGATGAAAAGTATTTTGTATCAAATTTAGTAGGTATGCTAAAGAATATACATATCGAGTGGGTTGCCTAAAAATTCTGACTTTTTTTAACACACATGAGTGACGAGTTGATTTCTACCGATCGAAAGTATGTATATGGTCACTCAACTCTCTCCTCCCCTCTGTAACCTGCATCACCCCTCCCCTCCCTAAAGTGTGTCCGGTTTTGCACATTTTCACAATTTTTAGGAAAACTATACAAGCTATAGGATAAAATGGTCAGACTAAATTTTTGAATAAATCGTATGATAAATTTCAACGGAATATACTTAACATCTCAAACGTTAGCATTACTATCGGAAATTCTTTTTAACGTAGCCTACCTTTTTTATTGGGCTATGTCCGATATCCTTGTCTACGAGGAAATGATTAGGGGTATGTAGGCATTAAAAAGAGCCTATATTCGCTTTCCTTTCATCTAATTCCAGACCAAAATTCCAACAACACCGTTTACAATAAAAGGATTTTGTACTTCTATATTAACTAGCGTAGCATAGACATAATCTGATTCGCCGATACGCTTGTGTGTTTTTATGTTTCATTTTTTGTATCGACAATCAAACCAATTAATCGGGTATTCGAAGCGTATCATTTGCTGTTATGTTTTTGGATGAATTGATAACTCGGGGCTGGTATCTGAGCAATTTTGACTGTCGCCCGCATGTGCTGCCTGATTGACGCGCCGCGCTCGGAATGGGAACATTTTGCATCCAATGTAAGCATTGATTCACTTGAAGCCCTGAAACTGTAGAAGCGGCAATCATTTTAATTGTTAATAGAAAGGTAAGTTACCATTACCACATCATGCTTACACTTTCAATGTAAACAACCAATTTTGCAGCTATCTAGTTGAAGGTAGCATTATGCATAGCTCCGCAGAACTGCAAATCCAATTTCCATTCAGGGTGCGCGGATCGAATCTAGACGGCGATTGCGGCCAGGTAGGAGGGAGTTAAATCGGATTTTCACTTCGCCTACATCCTTCCTTTCTCAATAAATTATAAAATCTCACCAATAAACTTTGCTTTCCAATTAAGTGGCCTTGCTTTTTCCGTCTCTAAATTAATACGGATTTCAAATTTACAATCAGAGCTCGTTTCTTTCTCGTTTGTAATATAGAAAATATGCCAGTTCCTAAGGATGTGGAGGAAACATCTATATTATGATCCTGTGCCCTAGGGTTGTAGTCCGCCAAAACGGGACTCTTTAATAAGCTTCAAAGAACTTTTTCTTTTAAAAGGCCGTTCGTTAAAATGTATCAGAGTTTCTTTGTGGCGAAAAAAGGGAATCCCGAAAAAAGTCTTGGCCATTCACAACGGTTGGTTTGCTCCCCGGAGCTAAAAAGTTACGCACGCAGCGGGATAAATCGGACACGGGAAAAATGGCCAAATTAAATTCCTACTTTTGGAAAAGGCCTTCCATTCTATAAAAAATTATGTCCATTTGAATAACAGGCGCGGTGTTGATGTATGACGGGAACTTTACTGCATTTCATTCCAGAGTTGAGGGAAATTCAACTCTTCATTGCGGAATTATATAATAATTAATTTTTCAATCGCGTATTTCTTCAGATTTGAATGCGATTAGTTAGGATTTTGATTTGACATAATTGTGCACAGTGATAAATTGTTTGACAGTAAATGTATTTGATAATGCATATAATAATAACGCATAATTGGACATTCACAAACATTCGTTGTGCCGCTAACGATGTTGAGAGAGAGCCCACGATACCTAACTACCTACTACATTTCTGTCAATATAATTGTGTGTAAACAGCCAATTAGCTTGCTCGTCTAGTCTAAGAAATGTTACATCGCAGTTTCCTACTTTATGAACTGAAATTACCTACATAAGAGGTTGTAAGTCATAAGTACATAAGTGGTTGGTATTCTCATTTCAAATTGCGATCCTCGTCCTGGCTTCGGTTAATCAGTGTATCTATGTTTTAATTAAGGATGTTTTTTTGTCTCTCTCTTATTACCCGTCTGTTTGTTGGAGTTAATTACCTGAACCTATTTGAACGCAGTTTTCAAAGAGAAAGATCATCATGCGTAACTACTTATATTTTCAGTTATATGTTTGAATAAAATCGGATGTCGAAATGTATAAGTATAAGCTCAAGCCGTAAATTTAAATTTCGGAAATACCAAATTTAAAAAGCGCGACCCGAGATTTGAACTTACCACTCTCTACGACTTTTTGCACGAGCGGCATTACATACCTACTTACAGAGAAAAAAATCGTTTGAAATTGTACATTATTGTACCTATGTCGACGGTAAAAGCTTTGACCTTATGTAGTCACGTAACCCAGATTTAATCAAAACGGACTCGAAAATGCCGGTCATTTACGTCCACAGACGAAATATTTTCAGGGATCTTTTTACGACTGAAGAAGTAGATAAAAGTGAAACGAGTACCCAGGGGCCGGGCTCCGAAAGGGTTTAATCAAAGCACCTACGACCGGGGTGTAGTAAATAGTCCATGCGAGCGCCCACTCGCGCCAAGATTTTCAGCTACAGTTCCGGGATTACCAAAGAACTATAATAGCATAGAAGGAAAACGTGCCACATGTACAGGTCGCGGCACGTAACTTGAGCGGTGAGCAAAAGTAGAGGGTTTTCTGCGCATGTTTACGACTGAAGAGCCAAAATAAGCGTGCGCGCACAACAAAGCGCTGCCTGCGTCTCGCGCCCCTTTGCCGATGAGACCTTATTTTTGAATTCTGCGCATCCAAGGCCACCATCGCTCAAGTTCCGTGCAGATGCCTATATCTGGCAACTCACCGCGAATTCGGTTAGCTTTCGACCGCTGCGCCAGAAGGTGGATTATGTTTTTCGAGTGTATGTGTGTATTTCTTTGGCACGCTCTGTAGCCTTGATGGAGCTAGCTAGCTTGCGAGGTGTCGTAGATTTGCCTTGATTTTGAGAAAGCCACTTGGGCGTATCAAGAGTTGGTATGCAGTCGGATTTATATTTTCTTTTTTCAAAAACAGAGATTTTTTTTAAATATTCGAGACATGTTATTTATTACATACATTTTACGTTTGTTAAGGTATTTTCCTTCATTAGTGACGCCAAAGTAGCGACCTTTACAAAAGTCCATTTTACACTCGATTTCTTTCTTTCTATACCGATATAGTTCCGTAGGGAAAACCATTCCACAGACTTGCTGGATATGGCATACATTCTGTTATTAAAATTAAATGTTACGTAAGTAATTTGTTGCGTAATTAAAGCAAAGGAACGGTGAAAGGGTAAAATAAATAATGTGAAGTCACTTTCTCCATCCCACTGTCAGCTGACAATGAAAATCTCTATCTTAATAGGTACCCATATTTACTTGAGAGTAACTCTGTCTATCTGTCAGTTTTTTACATCTAATGTGAAGGTCGGAAAAGATCGTACTTAGCTAGGTAGGCACCATTTTATTCATCCATGTTTTCGGGCACAGGCAGTTCTATGTATAGTTGCATATTGTCTGTTTATAATGGAAGTATAGCACGACAAAACTAAGATGGCGTGCAGATTTTAAGCAGTAATTAGACTGCATCAACGACTTAAGAGGGGTTATCCCGAAGGTTGGCAAAGTCGTCGCATATAGGTGTCAAATATTTCGCTGATTTTATTAATTTCTCAATATTACTGAATTAAAAAAGAAGTTATCATTCTATGGGTGAATGACGCGTCTCGTTTTATTTTTGCTGGTTAGGCATTCAAATGATAAGATTACATTAAAATGCATGGAAAATGCGACGGAAAGTTTTCAAAAGATAGTACTTTCATAATCCTAAAAATTTCATGTTCCTAGGATAATTGTTGCAATCCATACTTAATTTTTTATTCAACCATAGAGCGACAATTCATATTTTCATTCAGTAATATTCATAAATTAAAGAAAATAACTAAATATTTGACAGCTATTTGCGACGTTGCCAGCATTGGGAGTAAACCCTCTTAAGTTCTTCGCTGCGTGCTTTCTAAGTTGTGTCGTGCTATACCTAGGTGATGGCAATGATGGCCGTCTTAATTTTCCACAAATATTGGATCATTAAGAAATCAAAAGATTTTATATATCAAAAGACTCAACTCTATTGTGTAACTGTCAAATTGTTAACGGTTTACTGGCGAAGCAGTCATTGAAATCGGATCTTCATTATCGGAATGTTACAACGACCATCGGAAGTGAATTTAATAAAATCGCGCCCAACAATTTGGAGTAATTTATTGCTGACATTTTCAAATAGAAGATCAAAGCTCGACTGTAGTTTCAGGCTTTCAAAAACAATAATTCTTTCATGAGAAATGAAATTTGCTTTACACTCCACGTAAATGATTGAAACTGCCCCAATTCCCAACATGGGTATCAAGTTTATTATCAAGTGCGAAAAAAATTCAATTTGTCACACCCAGTCAACTTGTATCTGTAACGCGACTCCTTTCATATACAGTCTCCATTTGAAAAATACAATGAACAGTATTAAGACGTCGGAATTCGATTTAGGGACGACACTTTCGTTTTAATGCTTATTCCAACCAAGAAGCCGCCTTCCAACGTAGCGATACGAAGCCTTTGTAAGATATCCGTTCTTTTTGTCCACGAATGTTTTTCCAATCTCCATTAAAATAAACACAAGAAATTGACTAAGCGAAATACATCATAACTTTACCTGTTTATTTATTTTATTATATCTAAACAGTAGGTGATACAGAAAACTATGATACAAATTAACCAGGAATAAGTTTTCCCCAATAGCTCGTTGAGAAAAGTAAAATCTACCTACAAAACAAATGTTTACATTATTATTTTTGAAACAATATTAGGTGTCAGACAGTTGAACGCAGCCTATAAAAACGAGTGAATATTCAAGTACAAATTCAAAAAGATAAAGACGTTTATTGTATCCAATTAGAAGAGATTCAACATAGAAATAGAAAATTCATCCGGCTTCACTAAAACCTACTTAGTTACGAAACTTGTTCGTATTACCATTAGGTTGTCAACAGATCTCGCTATTCATGTTGAAGTGATCTACATTATTAATATGCGAGTCACTTGACAAAATACACCCAATAAGCGAAAATGGAGTGTCAGGTATTGAATGACTCAATAGCAAGAATATGTACCAACCATGTGTACGAATTTACGATATTGAGTTTCCATTTTCATTAAAGTAAAATTTCGAATTAATTTTATGAGTATGATACGCTGAATAGCGTTAGTATTGGATCAATGACGTATGTTAACACGACACAACTTAGAAGATTATGCAATAATAGACTCTTCATCAACGCCGCATGCTTTCTAAGAGTTGGATTATATCTACCTATCACGAGCGAGACACATATTGCACATTTTTCATCACACTAGCTCGTAAACAGAGACATTATGGGCAGGAAAAGCGGTCTCTAAGTGGTCTACCTTCCTTTGATTTCAGTAACTGATCGGTGATGTTAATCATCCATAACAAAATCCCTTTAATAAACCTTTTTAAAGCTGATGAAATTGAAACCATTCAAACAAATGTTCGCTCTTGACTGAAATAAACCCAGAATTTTAAGAACTCCAGCTCATATTAAAGCTCATTCCAGGCCTAGATAGACTAGTTCTCAGAAACACTCATCCCGCCGGTGTAATAGGCATGCAACGCCGTCTGTTATTGGATTCCTGCACGAGTTCGTTAAACTGGATCTCCCAAAGGGCTCCCAACTTGTGCAAATCTTGCCACATTTTGACATGAGAATTCCTTTACGCATTCGGTGAATCGTTTTGACACGAAGACGTGTTATGTTTTTATGTTCACCCGCGGGAAAATGTTTTTGACGGGAAATGTAAAGAGCCATCTTTACATTTGGCGTCTAAACAGCAATAAAATTGTAGATAGCTCCGCTAAAATGTTCGTGTTGCGGCGTTTGGTCCTGTGAAGGTTTATCAATTGGCGAAGTGTTGCCGCCTGCCGTTGCTTTTACAGCTGAGAATGGTTCAATGTGTCATTGATGAAACTTGTGGAAATTCTAGGAACCATTAGTTTAAAGGAAAATGCATATTGAAAATAACTGTATTTATTTCATCAGCGTTACTGTTTTCACCTGAAAGTATCACAATTCACAAAGCATTTTAAATGAATATGAACAAGAATTGTGTTTTCAATGGAATTTTATTCATAATAAATTTTCAAGTTACCTATATGAAATTCTTTTTTCATGATGGTTAAAAAAAAGCTCTTCGATAATTAAACAAGAAAATATATTATAACGAAGGGAAATTTAATTATTATGTTTCCGAATCAATCACCGAGCGTAATTTTTGTGTGCCGTCGCAGCAATCAATCATTGCACATAAAGTAATTCGTTGGGCGCCGGATTACAGGCTGTTTGCTGATGTGATTGAGTTTACGGTTGTGGTGAATTTGGCCCTGACAGCCCCCAATGCCGGTACAACGGGAGGCTTGTGTAAGTACTAATGCTTTGGGTATTTTCAATTTTAAATTAATCAGTATTGTGTCCGTGTGTTTTGAAGGATGGGTTGGTGTCAACTAGGAAATGCGCCGTGTTATATCCGCGGAAAATCCTATTGGGATAAGAAGTACCAACTAGTACCTAACAGATGTCCCTAATAATATTCTACACTTTTGCACCCTGTTCTGTCATCTTTATATTATACCTACTAATAATAAGTCTGTAGAAGCCACGTGACAGTATGTAGGTATATGTGGCCGTCCATGCCTAAAGGGTCCATATGGCAGGTATTGAGTTAAGTATAGATCCTAAATCTACGTTTAATGAGCTATCTAATACAAAAAGAATCATGACCCTAAGTCTTATATAAAAAAAAAAACAGACCTACACATGTTAAAATTGCACTTTTGAGAAATTGTTAAAAGAAGTTTGAAACTAATTTTAAGTATGTTCCTATTGGAAGTTACATAGATGATGATTGATTATGTATCTCAAGGTATTATTCTTTGAAATTAAGTTAAGGTTTATTTAATTTGACTTCCAGGTCGTGAAAAATCTGCCTTTGATTAGAGCAAGTCGCTTATAAGAAAGAAATTAAGAAAAAATATTTTTCGGACTGTTCTTTAATAAGTTGTAGTTTGAACCATACTATATTTAGGTATATTGGAACTCACATCTTAGGATAGAAATAAAACCACAAGGTATAGAATTATGATTTTTAAAATTAAAATGTCATAATGATTATAATTTTTCATCTTCTTCTATAACAATAACAATTATTGTACAGTGACTTCAAAATTATATTTATTCAGTCTATAGAAGTATCACAAAAGCGTTATTATTATTCTACAAGTTTCATTTTACTAGTTATAAACGATTTAAGTTACATAAAAATCACAAATTCACTCCCATACATTTGGGAAAAGGGTCCTTATGGCCAATCACGGGCAAAAATTATTGATAATTACAGTATAGCACTATATTAACACTATTTATTTACTAATCTTGTATTAAAACATAATACCGAAGAAAAAGTGTTATCATAAGTTTACTCAAAATCTGGAGTAACACAAATTATATTCAAGTAATCATAAGAGTAATTCTCATAGAGTAGTAGAGAGTTTTCTCATTTTTGTTATATGATTCACACAGTACTGAGTTATCCCGGAAGCGTACTAGTGTCCGACCGAAGGTTCGGTTTCGGTTTCAGCCATTTTCGGCCAAAAAATAATGTTTCGGTCGTAGTTTCAGTTTCGGCCATATATCGGCAAACCTTTCGGTTTCGGAAAAAACATGTTTCGGTTGGACAATAAAGCGAACACATTTGCTCCACTAATCAGTAACCACTAAGGGGATAGTCAAGAATTACGTAAGAACAATTTTTGTGAGATGGAGTTACGACAGAGCTTCTCAAAGCAGGAGGCAAACCTGTTCTTAGAGAATTACAACGTCTGTTCAACACTATCCTTCATTCTGGTAGAACTCCAAAGGCGTGGAACAGGAGCGTGGTGGCTCTTTTCTTTAAGAAGGGTGACAAAACTCTTCTAAAGAATTACAGGCCCATTTCGCTGCTGAATCACGCCTATAAGTTGTTTTCCAGGGCCATCTCAAATCGCCTAGCCAGAAAGCTTGACGAGTTTCAGCCCCCGGAGCAGGCTGGGTTTAGGACGGGTTATGGTACCATAGACCACATCCACACAGTGCGGCAGATTATACAAAAGACCCAAGAGTATAATCAGCCCCTGTGCCTAGCTTTCGTAGACTATGAGAAAGTCTTTGACTCGGTCGAGACCTGGGCTGTTCTGGACTCCTTGCAGCGCTGTCAGGTCGATTACCGCTACGTTGACGTGTTGAAATGTCTGTATCACGCTGCCGAAATGTGCGTCCAGGTCCAAGGCGAACAGTCAAAGCCTATCCAATTGCGTAGAGGGGTGAGACAGGGGGATGTTATATCCCCGAGACTGTTCAATAACGCATTGGAGGACGTATTCAAGACTCTAAACTGGACCACGGCGAGTACATCTCACACCTCCGGTTTGCGGACGATATCGTCCTGATGGCGGAATCGCTGCAGGAGCTGCGTTGGATGCTGAATGGCCTAGCTGATGCCTCGAGACAGGTCGGACTCGGCATGAACTTGGATAAGACCAAAGTCATGGTCAACAGCCATGTCGTGCCGGAGCCGGTCTTATTAAATGTTACTCCTCTCGAAGTAGTTCAGCAATATGTTTATCTGGGGCAGATTGTGCAGTTAGATAAAAACAACTTCGAGAAGGAGGCCAAAACGAGAATTCAGCTTGGCTGGGCAGCGTTCGGCAAGCTGCGTCGAGTCTTCTCGTCTCAAATTCCGCAATGTCTAAAAACCAAGGTCTTTAATCAGTGCGTCCTACGGAGCCGAAACGTGGACACTTACGGTGAGATTGGTCCACCAATTCAAAGTAGCTCAAAGAGCTATGGAGAGGGCTATGCTCGGCGTTTCTCTGAAAGATCGGATCCGCAATGAGGTGATCAGGCAGAGAACGAAAGTTATCGACATAGCCCAAAGAATAAGCTCTTTGAAGTGGCAGTGGGCCGGTCACATCGCGAGAACTGCGACCAGGCAAACGAAGTGTAGGGCGCCCTGTTGCCAGGTGGAGTGACGATTTGCGCAAGGTGGCCGGTGTAGATTGGATGCGGCACGTCTTGGACAGAGCTCATTGGCGTGCATTGGGTGAGGCCTACGTCCAGCAGTGGACTACTATGGGCTGTTGATGATGATGATGATGATGAATTTTTGTGAGTGTCAGGATGGCGGGTTTAGGTTCATCAACAAATGGAGCTGCGGTTTACGTCAGGAGTAGGACTACTACTTTAAACGAGGTAATTTTGTACCTACCCGTAAAATAAAGTATACCTACGTATATAAATAAATTAAACATGCTTATAAGAAACAGTTACAACTACATTTCTATTAAACAATTTTATTTTTAACAACAGATTCATCATTCTTGTATATGGTCTGCCATAAGGACCCTTTTCTACTAAACTTGAACCCAGTTTTAATATAGAAATACTCAACGTACACTAGTGAAACCTACACCTACAAATACACGTCTATCTGTATATTTTACTATTTTGCATACAACAAAAAAACGATAATTTTGAAGCATTTTACAAAAACGTCAATATCTCCGTAACTAGAAACTGCCATAAGGACCCTTTTCTTATGGACGGTCACATATACTCGTATGTATGTACTCGTATGACCGGGTTTAACTCAAAAAAATACTGGTCGAATTGCAACAAAATTTGGTAGGGGGGTACAGTCAAGGGCATTAATATGTATACACTTTTGGACCTTAACACAACGGAATAGGATGCAAAAGTGTACACATATTAATGCCCTTGACTGTACCTAGTTTCCGCACCGCAAAAAGGGATAGTTCCCGCGGGGATCGCTCTTACCGAATTCCAGGCAGCCGAAGTCGCGGGCAGAAGCTACTACAACAACTACTAAAACAGCCCATTAACGGCCCACTGCTGGGCACAGGCCTCCTCTCATCACGAGAGGGTTTTGGCTATAGTCCCCACGCGGGCTCAGTGCGGCCCCAATCCCACACAGCTTTGAATTACTTCACAGATGCGTGCAGGTTTCCTCGCGATGTTTTCCTTCACCGAAAAACTCAGTGGTAAATTCAAATTGAATTTCGCACATAAGTAAACTTAGAGTTGCGAGCCGGAATTGAACCCCCGACCCTCTGCATGAGAGGCGGTAGGTCGAACCACTAGGCCACCACGGCTTGCACTGCGGCCGCCAGAAGCTAGTCTTAAGTAAATCTTAAAGCCCGGAAATGTATTGTGCTATTCCCGTGTGTAATGTATAAATTACTGAATCAATGGAAATGTCCCGCCAGGGGCGGAAATGGCGATCTAAATAATATGAATCTGTCCAGCTGAAGGAGACAGAGAATGTCTTTGCAACGATAGGAACCGAAACAAATAATCCGGTAACAAACACACTTAGTACCAACGGGATGTTAAGTTTAGAATTTTACATTTTTATCAAGTATTCTACTGGTGGTAGGTCAGCCCGGATTGGTACCACCGTCTTTACCGCTAACCTGCCGCCAAACAGCTTGATGATGATGACCCGACTGCGCCAGGAGGGTTATTTTTTTCGTATATACGTATGTATATTTTTTGGTATGCTCAGATAATTTCTGGTACAGAACGACACGATAGAATTTTTAAAATTTTATTAATCTTTAAAAACAGTTAATATTGTTGCTTATAAAAAGCCAAACGAATCGAACGAACGATTCAGAATTTCAAACTGTTCTGGACTATCTGGACCGAAAAATATCAATACAATTTTATTGGTACAAAGAAAGTATTTTGTTCAGTGGATGTCATTTGACTTCATACAATATGAAACTTTTAATAAGCGTGTAATTGAAATCTTGTAACGTAAAAAGACTTCCCGAGTTTTTTTTAAAAAAAAAATGTATTTATAACCCTCATTAAAATTAGAAAAGTAACATTATATCATTGCGTAAAAGTTTCTGCAGCGCATGTCGCTCCCTGGAGAATTTTACCTTGACCTCTGCACGCTTTTGGCACTTATATGAGAAAATTAACAGGTATGTGTTAAAATATTTATTCATACTTACTTGTTATATCACACAGAATATAGGTGGGTCGTTTGTGTGCAGTTAGCAGGTTACACTCAAGAGCAATGAAATCGGATCACTTTGTAAAGGATTTTCCATCTAATCTGTGTGTTATAAATTATCGCTAATCTTTCATTATTAATAAAACTATAACTATGAATCCCCATTATTGTTATTAAAAAAGTGTACTAAATTACCTATTGGACACTCGAGTGGCCATTACAGTCGATTGTTATGATGAGTCACCGTTATTTTATGTATAACTTACCGTCCGTTGCCTGCAACTTCGTCACACGTAGACAGACGTAAGCCCGGGCATATAATTAGTACTACATACATAATGGTTACGGAATCACCCGCCTGAATCTAGCCGGCGTGCAACTCGGGCCCAACTCGCCCTTACCGTCATTTGTTTCATCCGGAGATGGTGAGTGAAATAGTGGCCCGCGTAGTGGTACACACACATTTACAAGTGTACAGAGACAAACATTGACACTTCATTCGAATTGTGTTCGAAATCGTGCTTTTATAGGCCGCCCTGTGGCCCGGGTTTCCTCGTCACCTCACACCTCAAGAGACTCTTGTGACAAAAAAGTCAGATGTAGAAAGCGGTACTCCTGGACACGGCAGGCATCGTCAGGTTCCTGTCTCTGTAAACTTCACCATCGCTAGCTTGAGCCCTGCTTCGCTGCCGATGGCACCCTAGGTTAGGTTTTTATAATGTATTATATTATAATATATTATATTATAAAACTATAAATCAATAAATCGTTTCATCCACCACTGGACTGTGTTTCCTTACTGACGACTGGTCTCGGCTGCCCAGCGAGCAGGCTCACAAATGCTTCCTCCATATTGTATGCGTCCAACGATTACTGTCCCGTGCGAGCCTGGTCCATACAATATAACTACATAAGAGCTTGGAACTATACAAATACCAAGAATAAACCTTGACCATCTTAAGGATGCCTGCCGCCTTCATCAAATTGTCACACTGGTGCTGCTCGGTTGATCGTGCCAGAGGATCCGCATCTCTTCGTATTCCAACAGGCGCGTTACAAAAAATTATCGGTTTGTAGATAAGTGTGTCTAATTCTGTAGAACGTCTCAAGGCCTCTTTATAAGCACTCGAACTTAACAAGAACAATTCGCTCTCGTTTACAAAGGACTCCAGTCAATATCAAGAATCAAGAGCTCAAAGTTCTCAATATATTTAAATTTAAATTCTTTTAAGCTCAAATTGCCCACCGTGGGTGGCGGATCGAAGGAAGTACGTGGATAATTGATCACGTCTTAACGCCACGGGCTTGGCCAGAACGCCGGGCAGATTAAAATGATCCGTTATTATATCCGGGACAGCTTTCAATTTGTCAGAGAAAACATAACGCCAGGCAATCTGAATTTTAGACGAATTTTTCACCGCGAATCGATTGATATCTATGACGATATTATAAGGAGTTAATTTATATTTTCAGTACCTAACATTTTTCATTTTAGTATCTTAGTAGTTGACCCAGTGAACTTCGTATCACCAGAAGGCGATTCCCATACAAAGTATTTTTTTCTTTTTAGGGTTCCGAAGTCCACAAGGAACCCTTATAGTTTCGCCATGTCCGTCCGTCCGTCCGTCCGTCCGTCCGTCCGTCCGTCCGTCCGTCCGTCTGTCCGCACTATTGCTCGGAGATGATTAAATCTAGAGAGCTGTAATTTGGCATGAATATGCATATTAGTTACGCTGACAAAGTGGTACAATAAAATTTTGAAATATATTTTTTTATAGGGTACCTCCCCTACTCGTAAAGTGGGGATGTAATTTTTTTTTCTTGCGTACCCCATGGTGCGGCATATCGTTGAATAGGTCTTAAAAAAATATTGTGGGTTTGTTAAAACCATTTTTTGATTAAGTGATGCGTTTGTTAAATATTAAGCTTTAAAGTGCTATTTTTTGCTAGAGTCATGTGTCCCCCCCCCCCTGCCAGCTAAATGGTGGTATTTGGATGGCTGAAAAAAATCACGGTTGTGGCATATATAACGTAGTTGAAAGGAAAACTATCACAGCTAAGTAGGCTGTACAAACTTACGAGTAATAGTCGACCAACTTATAATGATGATTTTTCTCGAGCGGCAGGTGCGTCGGGCGGGCACGTCATACCACAGGCTAGCTAGATGCTAATAAGTCTTAGAAAGGTACTGTGGGCATCCTCAACTTCGGAACCCTATAATTTGCGCGTGGCCCGACACGCACTTGGCCGGTTTTTTTTAGTTGTTCCTTTAAACTTGTTCCGATGTTTCTTTCTAAACCTTAGCTGAATTACAGGTAATAAAACAAAAAATAATCAGCCAAATCGGTCCAGCGGTCTTAGCCAGACGGAAATTCATTTTTATATACACTGAACAGCAATGAAAAAGGGTCACTTTGTCGCTCGTTGTGAGAGTGCCCCTAGATATTCCAAAAGTTTGTATGCATCTGCTTATAAAAAGTCGGTAAAATAGTCGCGTCTGTAAATTGAAAAAAAAAAAAAAACGATTTAGTCGAGGAGCAGTAATCGCTACTGAAATAAAATAAAATAATTTTTTGAAAAAAATATTGCATGTATGTCCGGCTTTATACCGGACTGGTAAAGCCTGGACGCATTGCATTGCCACAAAATTTGATTGGGAGTAAATTATGGCACGGGTCAACATTATCAGTAGGCTACTTTTATCCCGGAAAAAAAGCATTCACCGCGGGAACGCTCTTGCCAAATTCCAAGCGGACGAGTCGGGGCAGTAGCTACTTTTAAATAGCATCTTGAACTTACGCCGAAAGCTAATTATTCTCAACTTATTCGAATGGTATTAGTAAACATGTCAATTATGACGATTATCATTAAACTAAATAATAGTTATGAACTTACTAGCTTCTGCCCGCGACTTCTATGCGATTTTCCGGGATAGAAAGTAGCCAATGTCCTTTCCCCAGAATCCAACTATCTCCATACCAAATTTCATGCATATCGGTCCAGTGAGCGGTTGAAGCGTGAAGAGGTAACAGAAAGACATACAAATAAGTATTACATTCGCATCTATATGGATGAACAATGTGACACTTTACTTTATTATTAAATTGGAGCTGCGAGCCACCGATCCTCTTCCTCTTCGCTAATACTCAGTTTTCAGTACGGCTTCACTGCATCTAGATTTTCATTCCGCTTTTAAAGGCCCGAGGTTTAAATCATATGTAGTAGATTATGGTAAAAAAAAACGGCTAAGAGCGAGTCGAGCTCCTATTTATGAAGGGTCCTCAAACAACTTTTACAAATATTACCTGACAGACCAGCGATATTATTCGACATCGGTCTTTGGAAAAATAGTCGACTATCATATCGGTTTCGTAATGCGTCATCATTATCACACAAACCCGTGGAAGCCGTGGTGGCCTTGTGGTGGAAGCCGTGGTGGCCTTGTGGTTCGACCTACCGCCTCTCATGCTGAGGGTCGGGGGTTCGATTCCGGCTCGCACCTCTAAGTTTACTTATGTGCAAAATTCAATTTGAATTTACCACTGAGCTTTTTGGTGAAGGAAAACATCGTAAGGAAACCTGCACGCACCTGCGAAGTAATTCAAAGATGTGTGTAAAGTCCCCAATCCGCACTGGGCCCGCGTGGGGACTATAGCCCAAGCCCTCTCGTGATGAGAGGAGGCCTGTGCCCAGCAGTGGGCCGTAAATAGGCTGTTGTAGTAGTAGTAGTAGTAGTAGTAGTATCACACAAACAGCTACCTATATATGCTAGCAGAGCTATGTTACGAGTCACAGTTTGTAAGTCGTTTATGATTTGCATGGCAGTGATTTGACGACTTCATTGATGTGAACTAATAATGTACCTACTTAGTGCAATATTATTGATCGACAGTGTTTGGAAATCACCGTAAACAGCTAATTGTCTCTTTCCAAATGTGCATTATTTATCGCCGCCAGCGCAGACATACCTAACTGAACTTGTAGACGTCGTTCGTTTCAAATTAGTATTGCGGTTTTCATATTCATGTCTGTCAAACGTAAGGACTGATACTGATACCTCTGTTTTAATCTTGTTGCTATAACACATTGTGTAAAAGAAAACGTTCTTTGATTAGATCTAGTAAGTATACTTCGAACCATTGGGATCGTTTAGTGTATTTGGCCTTCTTTCTTGCCCCTTAGCTCAGGATAAACACTGCCAAAGATTAGACTAATGCCAGCATATGCCAAAAATAAATTACAAAACCAAAAGAAACGGTATTTTTTTCGTGACCGGTGGTAATGTTACGGCCTGTTTTCTTTTGTTTTTGAAGTTTATTTTTATCACTTCCGTGTTTATCACGAATGAATGTTTCTTTTCTCTTTTCTTACTGTGAAAGTATTTAGCAAACTTAACGGCGCGGCGATGTGAAATATGTCTCCGAAATCTATTTACGTTATTTGAGTACGTATTTTCGTCGGTTCACCAAATCGTGACATTGCATAACGATTATTGATTATGCTCCGCGGAACGACGAACTGGAGTGTTGTGTGGCCTGTGCCGCCGCTTCGAGCCTTCGTTTATCGGATTCGGATGTGTGGACGAATTGATGTCTCGAGTTTTTATTGACTATATACTAACGGATTGAGGGCAGTACTAAAAATAAAATATGGATACTTATTTGTTTTTGGTTCTTGTGGTTTACGTAATGTGTATTTATAAAAAAAATTAGACAGCTAGGCTTTACGAGTAAATAACAACCATGTAACTGCTTAAACTAAACTTTCTTTCTAAAATAGGTGGGTTATTCTCTCTAAATACTTATTTTACATGTAGTATTTTAGAATGTAAAATGTTCCAAATCAAAGTTTTTCATTATAAAAAAGTCTAAATTTACTACATTTTCATAATACCTATTAGAGTATAAAATTTTATGATGGTAAGTGTACCCACCAACTTTCAACAAACTTCAGCAAAGCTCATTTAAGTTCGTGCTACGTTAAAAAAAGTTATTTTAGAATTTACCGTCGACGATGCATTAATTTCAGGTTTATTTTCCAGTTAAGATACCTAGACTTTAAATTACATTACGTTAAAAATGTCTGATTCAAGGAAAATGTCTAAGTATACATCACGTCAGCTGAAAGCCTTCCTCTGCTGGACATATTATAGGCCTCCTCCAATACTAATACAATAAAGCTTCACCGACAATGTATCATTTTAATTTTTTTTCAACCGTCTTCATTTCATAAATGGAAAATTCCGAACTTTTGAGGAAATCGCTCTTGTACCCAATTCTATTGTCCCCTTTTTTCTTTGTCTTGCTTTTTCGAGATTTTTTGAACATTTTTTTGGATTCCACATTCATCGTTCTGGCTCATAACATGATAGATAGTATTTTATGCAACATAAGAAGAGGTCTTAAGAGGCCTAAATAATTATCTACAGAGTTGCACACCTACATTATTAATTTATTTACACTCATATTTATTGTTTTCTTTTTTATTACGAATGGCCTTGCGTTTGAGCCTCAACACACCTGATGGAAAGTAAAATTCAACCTAACATCACCATTAGGCCATTCCACCATTAACCCTCAAGATTCATCACACAGATAGGCGCTGCTCTTCAAGTAAGTAAGTTGGAGGCACATCGATGGATAGTCTTCTTATAGAAGGCACCAATATTTTGTATATCCCATGAACTGTTACTTAAGTTTGGCTATTCTTCGAGCTAAAACTTAAAAAGAAATTTAGCACATCCCGCCATATAGCGGCTTAAATAAAAATGAAATTATGCTGAAAATGTTTGTATAAAAATTGAACGGGCCCCATGTTTTTCATTTCAATATTTTTTCATTATATCTAACGACGTCTAAGTTCGTCCCTTTTTTCAGGTAGTTTTATGTAGTTAAAGAGGTTGCGATCAAAAATTAAAGACATCACTAGATATCTGCAAAGGGGTGTAATTACTAAATTACCTACCTACACCCCTTTGCCTGTTAATCCGCACCAATGAAATTCTAAATGTCAACGCAATTAGAACGAAGGAAACGATTTCGTTGGCCACTGATGTGTTTCCCAACTGAACTAATTATCGAATTAATGAGGAAACCACAGCTGTTACGGCATTAAGATCCGTACATCACACGGAATCAGCCAAATGACGGCACATTAGTAATGAATGTATGGCACGTTCATGCAACTTAATACGATTCTGATGACTCCTCATTGATCGAGCGTTCATTTCGAGGTATTAACGGGGCGTTCTTGAATGTATCCTTGGTGCTACAGCATCGCTCCAGCTTTATAGCCGATAGGCAATTTCGGCTGATCTCATTATTTTCCCTTTTCACTTTTCGTTTTCGTACAATGCGAAGTGAGGATTAAGGTCTGGAAAGCAAGTTTCGTGTTTTGAATAGGAGCTAAACGATCGAAAAATAAAATTTGTTATAACGCAAAATGTCTTGGATCTTGGAGTAAAACCGTCGAATTATATTCAAATTTAAAAATTGCTGATGTGGAAATACAACTGAAGTAAAACGCAGATGGTTTAACGAGTTTTCAGTCATGCTTAATTATTTATTAAAAAAACAAGTTACTTATTAACAACTTATTGATAATTCATCATATCTACCTGACTTTGCCTTATAATTTGTGGTGACTTTAATATTAATTTACTTATAAGTCACCAATGTCTCTTAACTTGTTGAGTACTTTCAAATCTTTCAACCTAGTTAACTTATTCCATGAGCCAACTAGAATTACGGCAACTACAGCAACTTGTATAGATAATATATTTACGAATGCGACCCCTCAACATAAATCGATAATTAATAACTTGAATTCAGATCACTGCGGTCAACAGGCATCATTTGTAAGCAAAATTGATAAAATTTCACGTGATATAATATGCAGGCCTATTACGGACCGTCGTTTGGAAAAAAAATGCTGTATTATTACCAAACGGTTAAAATACTTAATATTGAAGCAACAGGACGATCCAGACACACTGGGTTTATCATTGTTTAACTGCATCAAGAAGGAATTTGACTCTTGTTTTAATCTCATCACTGTAAAAAGTAAAGATAAGTTTATATTTAGTGATTGGGCTACAGCCGACATTCATGAGAAAAGATACCATCTTTACGAGTTATACGCTAAACGAACAATAAATCAAAGCCCAGAATTTCTAGAGTATGTCAAGAACTATTCAAAAAACTTTAAACAGATATATGAAGCTGCTAAAGCTGAGTACTTATCCAAAAAGATATCAAATTCAAACGATAAAATAAAAACCGTGTGGAAAGTTATTATCACTGAAACAGGAAAAACCAAACCCAGAGACCCACATTACAGCCTAAAATTAAAGATACCGTACTCAGTTCTGATATTGACGTAGCTAATGAATTTGAACGTTTCTTCACTAATATACCATTAGAAACTACTAGATCTTTAAAGTCATCTCCTGATGATGCTGCAGTTATATTAAGAACAAATCTAGAAGAATGCACTGTACCTTTTAAGTTTACATATATCACCCCAAACATTGTGATTAAAACATTTCGATCACTCAATCAAAAAAAAATGAGGATCTTTGGGGCCTTTCAGTCAAAGTGCTGCAATCTATCATAGAACCTATTGCAATTCCGCTTGCTACATTATTTAATATTTGCGTTGACGCTGGAGTATTTCCTGATGTGATGAAACATAATAAAATCAATCCTTTGTTTAAATCAGGGAAAAAAACAAACCCCACAAATTATAGACCTATTTCAATACTGCCGGCTCTTAGGAAAGTTTTTTGAGAAACTTATTCTGAACCAACTAATGTCACATTTTAATCTGAATAAGCTATTTCTCAGCAGCCAATTTGGCTTCACCAAAGGTCGCTGTACTGCAGACGCTGGCACTACTTTAGTAAAATACATTTTTGATGCCCGGGACAGTCCCAAGACGCCATTGGTGTCTTCTGTGACTTATCTAAGGCTTTTGATTGCGTCAGTCATATTAATTTGTTGAATAAGTTACGCTTTTACGGGATAAGAGATCATGGTTTTGACCTTATCACGTCATATCTTTCCAATAGAACACAGCGAGTGGATATTAACAGAAAACAGTCGTCCGGATCACCTTTTGCTATAGGTGTGCCGCAAGGTTCAATTTTAGGCCCGTTTTTATTTCTGGTCTATATAAATGATTTGCCCTGTATTGTGCAAGAGAGGCATAAAATAGTTCTATTCGCAGATGACACCTCACTCATTTTTAAAGTAGATAGGAAGAAAAATAACATGGATGAGGTTAACAATGTACTTTCTACAGTTGTTGACTGGTTTACAGCTAACAATCTACTTTTGAATTCTAAGAAAACTAAATGCATGAGGTTTTCACTCTCTTATGCACCACATGTAGACGATATCTAGGTTAAATTAAAAAATGAAACGTTAGAATTTGAGGGGAAAACAATCTTCCTAGGCTTTACTCTAGACTCAAAACTGCGTTGGAACGAACATATCTCTTCCTTAGCAGGTAGACTTAGTTCTGCAGCATATGCAGTAAGGCGTATTAGGCAGCTCACTGACGTCGAGACGGCCAGGTTAGTCTATTATAATTATTTCCATAGTGTCATGTCTTACGGAATTATACTTTGGGGGAGAGCAGCTGACATTCAAACCATCTTTGTGCTGCAGAAGCGGGCTGTACGTGCAATATATCAACTTGGGTCTCGGGTCTCCCTTAGAGAAAAGGCGTATTAGGCAGCTCACTGACGCCGAGACGGCCAGGTTAGTCTATTATAATTATTTCCATAGTGTCATGTCTTACGGAATTATACTTTGGGGGAGAGCAGCTGACATTCAAACCATCTTTGTGCTGCAGAAGCGGGCTGTACGTGCAATATATCAACTTGGGTCTCGGGTCTCCCTTAGAGAAAAATTCAAGGAGATAAACATTCTTACCGTTGCGTCACTATACATATTTGAAAATATCATGTATGCTCGTAAGAACTTGCACGACTTTAAGCATAACAGTGATGTTCGCAATTTTAACACTAGGAATAAGGATAAACTTTTTGTTACTGGTTACCGTCTTCGTAGAGTGAGCTCTTCGTTTGTTCGGAACTGTATACGATTTTATAACAAATTGCCTTCTGATGTTGCTAATATGCCATTTAAAAAGTTCAAGTCGTTCATTAAGTGCCGCCTTTTAAAGAAGGCATATTATTCGGTGAATGACTTTTTAGATGATAAGAATCCTTTTAAGCCAACTGTTTAGGTTATTATTATTGACTAGTAATATGATATGTGTCTCACTGGGCAAATATTAACTCTTTTTTTTTTCTTTCACTACCAAATTTGTCCAGCAGCTCTAGCATGTCATGCTCGCTTTAAGGTCCTTACTAAGTCAAACATTTTAAGCGAGAGACCTCATCATGTTCTTATTGACATGTATTAATGAACTCTTTTATACATGATGTATTTCATTATTTATTGACATTTTGAAACTGGCGACATCTATGGAATTTATATTTATTTGACAATGGAGGCCATCTCCATATTTTTATATTTTTTTCTGGACCCTTGGAGACTCTACATCTCTAAGATCTTAGATTTAAATTTGAGTTAGGGACTATACATCCCTTCAATGTAATTTTAGTACGTACCTATATGTATATTTTATACATGTAATGTAAATTTTATAACTATGTGTACATTTTGAAAAAAAGCCTTCTGCTTGAGTTTGTTGCGGCGCTTCTTCTCAAGCAATGGGTCTAGGAAGCGCTCGTAAATTCTTTTTCTGACGTGTAAAAGTAGGGGCATGTGGCCAATTTGCTGAATAAATGATTGAATTTTGCACCCTTTTAAATATATAAAAAACAAAGCTCTAAAAAATAAACATCATTGTATTCGACAAAGGAACCTAGTGTAGATGATGGATGCCATGACACTTGGCGCGTCACTTATACAGTGTGTATGAGAACATAATATAATAGGTACTTGGCAAACACTTGACCTATAATGCGAGGCGATGGAGTGTTCATATTGTGTTACAAATGCTGATCGGCCAAAGTAAACGAGGCCATGCTCCATTAGGGGCACTTACGCTCAGATCCAAATGTCCTGTATGCAAATAATGCTGGCTAATTGACAGCTGTTATTTCACCAGACGGTACGGGATTCAGTCTGTCGAGTTTGGGAGACATTTCGTATTTGTTTTTCAGTGTTGATATTTCGACCAATACCTACCAATAACTAGGTAGGTCCAGTAAAAATGACAAATGGCACCCCCGAGCCGCCGCGAGGTGAGGCCACCTTACCACAGAACATACAGGATCAATTCAAATAGGTCAGTCAGTATGGAGAAGTCAGAAATTAAGAGAGAAAAATTTTGTTCTTAGGAACCACGGCGTCAATTTTAAATTTATTTTATTAATAGCTCGGCTCCGATGCACTTTAGAGTATTCATAAGAAAATATGTTTATTTTGAATATTAGATCTTTCGTAATCTACAACTTTTGAATTTACCACTGAGCTTTTCGGCGAAGTAAAACATCGTGAGGAAACCTGCACACATCTACGAAGTAATTCAAAGATATGTGTGAAGTCCCCAATCCGCACTGGGCCCACGTGGGGACTATAGCCCTAACCCTCTTGTGATGAGAGAGGAGGCCTGTGCCCAGCAGTGGGACGAAAATAGTAGTAGTAATCTACAACTCTTCAAAAACAAAAAAGTCATCTTTACAAAAAATACAACACTATTACCCAATGCCTTTTAATTAAATTTGTACTCAAATTTTCTTTTATCTCTCTTACATAACTGAGAATCGGACATCTTAAAATTTTGCTAATTTAACTTTTGCAAGTTCTTTCATCTGTGGACATTTCTTTCTAATGCTTAAAACACAAGACTTCATAGCAAAATGTGGCCTTTATACTTACATAATCAACAAATTAGGTGTATAACAACAAATACGACAAGCGATTACCTACAAAAAAAAAAATACCGGGCTCGATACCGGATTATTAATGAGAGTAAAAAAATGGATTCCATTCTTATTAAATCTAGTTATAATCAACGCCATGATTTCTTAGAACAGATTTCGCTATCTCTCATAATTTCCAATTTCTTCATACACAGGCCCATTTGGATTGATAAGGCTGTATACTGAACATACCTAGTAGGTAGCACTGATCTTCCCCAGTCAAGTTACTCACTCTCTGCAAAATTACTCTGTCAAGACGGCTTTGTCAACCAACTGTGTGGTTTATTAGACCGTGGTAGGGATGTTAGATCTAGCTAGATTAACAATCTAAACATTTGGCTATAGTTAGAGAAATCTGCAGGAGTTTGACTTAAGGGTGAATTTTCAACACGAGTTTTTTTGCATGTCCCATGCTTGCAAAAAAAAAAAACTATGCTATATTCCAAAAAGAAAAAAATATGGTTGTATTCTTTGCCATCATTTATGATGAGGCAAAGCCTTTAATTTATGATAATGAGCTATTAATACCCAAAAAATAAATAATTGAAAGTCCGAAAATGCACGATTAGCATAGCTGTGAGGTATGTCACACGCGTAGTTTCGCTCAGACAAATGAATACAACCTTTTCTGTGATTGTCGTAATACATTTCTGTAAAAAGGATTTAAAAGGGCTCTTCCTGGCCTATATTAAATAGCAGAAAAACATGCAGAAATCTTATAACTGAAAAATACAGAGATCGGAATGTGTTTGTCCCGCGCGCGAACGACTTTTAAAGACTCGCAAATACCTGCTGGTTACTGATTGATCGAGCTATTTAATTTATTTTTTAAGTTACTACGTTGAAGACATACTAGTTCGCGTTCGATTACCGGTCGCAGTGGACGCTTAGTCTTTGCTGTAATTTAAAAAAATAGTTTAGTTCGTGACACGATGATTTTAGTCAGCCTTCAAGGTAATTTGTGTGGCCAGTAAATATTGCATATTCAACTATTTTACAATGATGTCTATTTAAGTGTTTTATAGTTTAGATTATCGAGAATCAATATTCATGTAGTCATTTACCTAAAACTAGTGGTTTCGACAAAAAAAAAATGCACTTTTGCTGTAATTTGTGTGACGTAATTGGCGTGCCACTTTAGTCCACACAAATTACAAACGCGCCACATAAATTACATTTTAGGTTTTATTTCGACGGTATGAGCATTGTATATGCTTAATTATACTTTTTATTTTTAAAAAACAACATAAATACAATAACAGTACGTTCTATTGTGTGCTCTATTGAATTAATCTGTAGAAACGCATTTTGATTTTAAATATTTTTTTCATTTACAAATATGACCGTTTTTTTAACGAAATATCGTGTGCTATTTTTTATGAATGCAAACAAATCGAAAAGTCAAAAAAAGTTAGTTTTATTTAGCAAATTTATGTCACTAATGTTAAAAATGTAATTTGTGTGGCGCGTCTGTAATTTGTGTGCAATGAAAATTTTCGGCACCGAATTGTAGCTAAACTATTCATCACAGAAGAGTGCCTCTTTTTGCATTTTGTTCATACTTCCAATTTCTACTGTAATCCGCTATCAAAATCATAAAATAAAAGACAAAAAAATGCGCAACGAAAATTGCCAAAAAACGTCGTGTTCAAAAATTTACCTATAAGATGCGACTGTACATATTTTTTTAAATATTAATTTAAATTTTATATTTTTTACTTTAATAATAATATTAAAATGTAAAAGTGGTAATTTATGTAAAAAAAAGCCATATCCATACCAATATTAAAAATGTGAAAGTGTGTTTGTTTGTTTGTCTTTCCTTCATGTCCCAACGACTGGACCGATTTGGATGGAATTTGGTATGGAGATAGTTTGAGAACCTGGAAATAACATAGGATACTTTTTATCCCGATATGTCCACGGGAACGGGTTTTCTACGGGTCAAACCAGTTTTTTTTATCTTATACTTCTATAACTATAAACTACCTATATGTATAAGTAGCATCATCGATAAGCAAATTGCAAGTCTAGATACGCGGGACGAAGTCGCGGGCAAACAGCTAGTTTATTTATAAAAAACAGAAAACAAAAATAAATAAAGCAAACTACAGCCAAGCGGAAGTTAGATGAATGGCCATTGTAAACATCTGGTCCTGTTTGTGATACTTGAATAGCAATTATTTTCTTGACGAAGCCTTGTTCTTGTTCTTTAGGATTTTATATTAAGAAAATAGATTCATATAATAATAATAATAATAATAATAAATTTTATTTCAGGCATCTAGGCCCATATTACATATACCTTAAAGACTAACATACATATTAAAATGAATCTTAAAAACTAACACGATTGCTTCTTCGTCGTGAGGCGCACTCTGGAATCGCTGTTCAGTCTTCCACGGAAGCGACGGAACACAACTCCCTTCGGCCAAAATTCCTCTCTCGTGAAGGTTGACAGATGTTCATATAATAAATACGGGTACAGTCTTGCATGTATAATTGAAACCTGTCCTTCCTGTCAGTCCTTTTTTTGTTAATTAATGGTTACAAAGCAAAAACAATTACCACTTCAGTCCACATCCACCCTAACGCTGCTCACGGAAAATGATTTCCTTTGATTCCTATTTTCAATCATGAAGTATTTTTAACAATTATTTTCAAATTAACCTATTAATATGGCATGACGGTCAATTCCTTATTTCAGAAAACAAGAAAACGGTGTAGTTATTCTTTTGAAGGAAGTCGCATTATTGGTTACCCTTGAAAGTTTTCAAGAATCGGATCACGGCGACAGTGATTGAAGAGTTGATCGATTTAACCCTCGACCTGCAATAACACATAAACTGACAAGGACATGACGTGTCGGCTACAAGATTAAAACACGTTTAGCGTGTTTGAGAGGGTGCCGGAGAAAAAATACTTTTTCTCAAACATGCTCGGAAATGTTCGTGTTACTTTCAAAAAAGGAAGACGCGAGGCTGTCCATTGCCGGCCTTGGCCAGCAAAAACATTATTGTCGTGTGTTTTTTTTTAATTCGCTTGCTATTTGAGACACCTCTAGAAACTGACAAATCCATGGAGGTAATAAGTACAACTTCCATGGCCAAATCATCAACGATCATGGAAGTAGTAAATACTGATGTGGGGTAAGTGCGCCTAAATTTATTTCGCCCCTATGCCTTATAAACAGCCAACTACTAGTTGAGTCATATTTATAGGTTTCGATATATTTATGTCAGGCGCACTTACCCCATCCTGGCGCACTTGCCCCGACTGATCTTACGTATTTCCTCGCTGTTTGAGAAAAGCATTATATATACCTCGGCCGCAATTGCGATTGCCGGACTCGTGCTAATAGAAGGCTTCGCTTCGCCCAGCCTTCTAACTGACTCGTCCGGCAATGCGCTACTTGGCGGCCTCTGCAATAATGTACTATTTCACGCGTGTCGTGTCTTGAAAACGTAACATTACTCAAATATGAAATTCTCTGCTTTATAAAATGAAAAAGGAAACTAACTGTGCGTGATTTTCGTGACGTTTTAGGGTACGCTACGGTATCGTTAGAATTAGATTTTGTCCCATCGATTCTTGATAACTAGGCGTAATATTTTTAGTTTACATTAGACCTATTATTAGGTACTTATTTGTACAACTGCACCCGTGGGAGATAAAAATGACTATGGCCCAGTTCCTATATCCACGAAACGCCTCGTTTTGCCTACGGACGGTTAAAATTTGACAGATTCTCTATGGAACAAATGTCAAAAATCAACCGTCCGTAGGCAAAACGAGGCGTTTCGTGGATATAGGAACCGGGCCTATATCTACTTGGCAATAGAATTACAACAATTTAATCACTGTCATTATTCGTTCCCCGAAAACTCAACGATATTTCGGCCTTGAAAAAATATACTCTCCCACTACATTGATCTCTTCCTTCACTTATGCAGAATGAGTTTGCAAACTACTTCGTAGCGCTAAGCCGACAGTCGATATTCCGGCATTGACAGAAACTGTCGCATTTTTGAAGTCACCTCATTCCTTTATGGACAAACTTCTACGTGATTCGATTTTAGCTTTTCCGGGACAACGTTTACGTTTCGACTTTAATGTCGGCCTACTTTAACATCTATCTAGTTACATTTATGTGACAATGCTCGAGATTTTTGAGCGTTTTTATTTTAATCCTGTAAGTATGTGCCTGTAGGTAGGTAGAGATCTTCTACTGTCTAAAGTCCCGCGTCTTCACATTTCAAAATGCTTCCATTTTTTTTATTATTATTTAAAAAGCACCACCAACATTCTCAACGCAGAGTTAACGGCTGTCTCAGCATGCACACATGTGCTGAGAGTGTTGGTGGTGCTTTTTAAATACATTGAAGCGTTTTGAAATGTGAAGGCGCGGGACTTTAGATAGTAGAAGATCTCTATATCTTGAATACTTTGTTGTGTAATTGCCGCTCTGGAGATTTGGTCGTGTTCAACCACATAGCGATTTCTACACTAAATTCACAGGTCCCGGCAACGTTTTCTTTATGCTATTAGGTACTTACTTGCTCAATTGACGTCATTCCTCTGTGCCCCTTGAAAACTGCTCTCTTTACAAAATTATAAAGAGCAGTTTCTCACTGTGTTCAATCCGAATCCGTGAAAATTCGGTCCGGAGTAGTCGAATCTAATTCTAATAGGTAAATTATCCCTCTGGTATTTCAGTTACATTTTTCAATATTATTGGGATTGAAAGCAACTAATGCCATTTGGGTAGGGTATATGGGTGGTATATAGTTAACCGTAAAGCCGTAGTGAAGCCGTGGTGGCCTAGCGAAGCCGTGGTGGCCTAGTGGTTGAAGCCGTGGTGGCCTAGTGGTTCGACCTACCGCCTCTCATGCAGAGGGTCAGGGTTCGATTCCGGCTCGCACCTCTGAGTTTACATATGTGCGAAATTCAATTTGAATTTACCACTGAGCTTTTCGGTGAAGGAAAACATCGTGAGGAAACCTGCAAGCATCTGCGAAGTAATTCAAAGATGTGTGTGAAGTCCCCAATCCGCACTGGGCCCGCGTGGGGACTATAGCCCAAGCCCTCTCGTGATGAGAGGAGGCCTGTGCCCAGCAGTGGGACGCAAATAGGCTGTAATAGTAGTAGTAGTAGTAGTAGTAGCAGATATAGTTAACGTTAGGTACTTTATAAGTAAAAGTGCAATTGTTTTCCGCGGTTCCTTCTTTGCAATCGTACAGACCGGTTTGTTTAATTTAACAGCTGATGACAGATGCGTCGTTAAACTACGTTTTTCAAAATATTACCGGTTAAAGCAAGTGGATGTCAATGAAGTATCCCCAAGAGGGCCCGATCGTGTCTCTGTGAATAATTCATTTAATTCATTAGAGACGACATCTTTGTTCAACGAAAAGACCCAGCTCTTTGTCTAATATGTTTGCAGGATTGGAAAATAAATAGGTAGATTATCTTTAAATTGATTTCATTAAATCTTTATTCATAAACTAGCTTCTGCCCGCGACTTTGTCCGCAATTAATTCGATAATAGCGTTCTCCGGGAACTAAGCGTTTTTCCGGTATAAAAAGTATGTTGACCACTGTTACAAAATAACTCCCATACCAAATTTTGTTCCAATCCAAGCAGAAGGTAGTTTTTGAGTTAAATCCGGACATACATACATACATACATAAATAGGTACCTACAGTCAATTTTTCTAAAAATCGCGCGTCCTTCTGTGTTTAGATCGTTTATATGATCCCCTCGACTTGATAGTTTCTATTAATTTTCAAGTTACAAGCGCGCGTTCCTCAATAGACTTATTATTAATATTAAATATTTAACAGTACTTAGGTACAGAATGGCCACGGAATCACCCGCCTGGATCTAGCCCGCGCGCAATTCGCCCCCAACTCGCCTTACCGTCATTTGTTTCATCCGGAGATGGTGAGTGGATTATTGGCCCGCGTAGTAATACATACACACATTTACAAGTTTACGGACGTCTTCGCACGCAAACATTGACACTTCATTCGAATTGTGTTCGAAATCGTGCTTTTACAGGTCGTGTCCGCCCTGTAACACTGGTCAATATATAGGCTACTTTATATTTCCGAATTCCACGCGGACGAAGTCGCGGGCAGCAGCTAGTATGCAAGATTAGCGCGTTTAAAGTAAGTATAAGATTCATGTTACGGCGTCGTAACATGAACAAAACTCGAAATGATCTTTAGATTCACTTACCGAGGTCCCCTCGTTATGCAAATATTTACTGACGACTCGTTGAAAGACAAATAAAAGAAGAACCAAAGAATTACCAAAGTTAGAACTTTAAGTAGGTGAAACCGTGCCTACCCTCGGGACGAGGGTCCTCACATGATCGGTTTCCCTTAAAAGGAGCACGACCTTTTGTATACTTGTTTTAGTGAAAGTATCGCGGAGTCCTTCCTTGGGAGTTTTATTAAATGCTCGAAGTTCCGGGTCGACAGAAACTGAATAAAAAAATTAAACCTATCCGATGATATCACGACAAGAATGTATATTTAGGTGAAAGAAAACCAGGTTATTTTAAAAGTTTTATTTTATCAACACTACAGTCTTTGTACAAATTTTAAACAGATTGTGATGAATTTAAAACGGACAATAAAATCGAGGCTATGTGGCACAATGTTTTATGTACAATGTACCGATGATATTTTCGTTTATATACAGTTATTTTATTAGGTACACTAATTATTATTTCAGTTGTTTGTAATTCGTTCCTAATTCTGCGTGTTGCTAGGTAAATATTCGTTTTCCGTATAGTACGCATTAACATTAGTAATTTACAACGTATTATCTTATAATACAGCAACACCTACCAAAGTCGGTATAATTAAACTATGGATGATTATACTCAGTTATACCTTAGATAATATCCTAAGTTACTACAAATATCTAAGTATAAATAATCACAATAACATGTTAATCGGTGTCATAAAATAACATACAACGTCAAACGCTGAAAATACAAAATTTATAAAAACACATTTCTATAACCATATTTTAACCAACGTTTCAAGCAAATTGAACGAGGCAAACAATTATAATTTACAGTATTTTTTAACATGAAGAGACGTGGGCTGAGTAAACAACTTCAACGTTTCTTGTTCTTTTGATGGCGAATATTTTTCGTTTGCAGGGATCAAGAGACTGCCACTGTGAGAAATTACTTCGATGATTAGGCAGAAAACACGGTTTTCCATTATTTCGGTTGGTAGGCACTTACAGATGTTACATTTAAATATATTATGTAATACTCGATGGCTAATATTTTTTTATACAATTATTGGGAAATAAGTACCTACAACTTCTGAAAAGGCTGTTCACAATTTGGGATAGTTAGTGACAACTCGCGCTCATCTTTAATATTGAACTTTTTCGATTATCACACATTTCGTTATTGATAGCTGGGAATCGTAATAATTCATTCCTGTCTGTCAAACTTCTCAGGAAAGTTTTCAATACGATGAGGGTATAAAAGGTTCGTACTTATCGTGAGAGGCGTTGCTCGGTCCTATTCATGAGGGAATCAAAATAAAAAAAGTATATTTTCAACTCATAACCGACTCTCGTGGAATAAAATCGTATCACACTCATGTTTGCATCGTCTTAGTTTTATCCGTGATTATTATATTTACATCCATATCCGTGGTCTGGACTTCAACGCTAGGCGCTGAGAAGTCATCGTAAGATATATATTGTGGAGCCTGTTGCACCTCTACTTTCGCGATAACTGGACGTTTCTTCGTTTTAATGTAACCCAAGGCAGATACCAAGACAACAAATACAATGAACCCCATGCAACACCCAACCACTAAGCTAAGCCTTCTCGTCAATATGTCAGCGATTCCCATGTAGGTGTTTGAAAACGGGCTATCCATAGCTGAGCCGAAAATTTCTATTGTGTTTACAGTAGAGCATTTGCTTATCAAGGAATCGTTCATGTATGGACGTAAATTGTTGAAAATCTGTTCATCTCCATAGAGATTGGTGTTTGAATTTTCTGGCAGGAGCGCGATCCTCGCGTCTGGCACGGAGGCGTCAGCCAGCATTGCCGAGCCGAAGTTCCCGAAGGCGATGACGCAGACGGTGTAGCGCGCACCCGGCGTCAGGTGGTTCAGCCGTATGGACCGTGACGTGGCATTCACAATTTTTCCACGTATCTGCAACAACCAACACAAAATGTAAACAAAACTTTTCAATTTCCTAGTCTACGTATTAGGAGCTGAAAAAATCTGTGCACACGAGGCATCGTTGAAAACGAAGATTTAAATGGATTCACAGTAGCTCCATAAATATTTTTTATGGACCATTGAAGTGATGCACAGCCTTTGTATTCAAAATGTTTGTTGTAAAGGTTGTCTCACGTATTTTATAGAACGTTATCCGGGAAGTTACCGTGTTCAATTTATTAATTTTCGTCGCTTCACGCGCTATTTTTTTTTGAAAATTACAAAGTCATCTTAATAGTAAATAATACTCACGACGTTTGGATTCTGGTCACCGAAATAAGCTACTCTATATCCATTCAAGCCATTTTGATAGCGGCTTTGCCAAGAAACGATGACAGAGTAAGTTTGAATGTCTTGTATAGCGACTCGTATTACAATAGGGATGTCGCAAAGTTTCTGAGAAGGTAGCTCGATAAAACTGTGTCCGTGAAGTTCATTGGGATGTTCGCAGCGCAGGTTGCTGCAGCCTTCTAATATAATTTTGTGGTGATCTTGCATCCAACGCCATACATCTTGCGATTCACAATTGCATGTCAAAGGGTTACCTGAAATTGATATAGTGGTGTTAATTTCACGTTTATATTGAACTCATTTGACGACGAACGGAAATACAGTTTTACTTACCATCGAAAGCAATGCTTTTGACTTGTGTTTCCAAAGACAAGAGCATGTTCATTTTTATTACTTCAAAGAAATTGCGGCTTAAATCGATGTGAGTTATTTTGTTCAAGTTTCGAAAAGCATCTGGCGATATTGCCGCCAGCCAATTTCCGCTCAAATACAGCTCCGTGAGGCTCTGTAACCCCCGAAATATGTCCTTACTTATGCGATTAATATTGTTGAAGGCCAGATCCAATCTCTGCAAACTGTGTAGGTCCACTGTAAACTCTTCAAGGTCCCGAATGCTGTTACGAGATAAATTTAATAATCGCACAGAAAACAATCCTTGAAGTCTTTCTCTTGGGATATTGTCAAGCTTGTTTTGACTAAGGTCCAGCATATTCAAGTTATGTAGTTTAGAGAAAGCACCTGGCGAGAGCCGATCCACAGAATTTTCCACAAGGATTAACCTTTTTAGTGCTGGAAAGTTTTCAAAATCCTTGCTAGTGATGATTGTCAAGTTAGTGTTCCTAATTACTAGTTCTTCTAACACCGGAAACTGCCGTGATGGATATGTTTGCAATAATTGGACTAAAGGGTTGCATGACATATTCAGCGTAGTGAGCGCCGGGAGCACGGCTTCAGGCAAACCATTACTAGGTACATGTCTAAAAAGATTATGAGACAAGTCTATTTCCTTCAACCCTAATGAATGTTGTAAAAAATTCGATGGAAGAACTGAAAGCATATTTTTACTTAAATTAACTGTTAAAAGATTTTTAAGCGAAGGAGAGCTAAATCCATTAAGAACGGAAATTTTATTTTCACACAAACTTAGGGTTCTTAGATTTTGTAGGCCAATAAATTTGTAAAAATCGACACTCCTTAATTGGTTATGACAAAGATCCAAATGTTCAAGAGACGTTACGTTGAACAATGCTACGTGAGGGAAGTCAGTGAAGCTATTACCTTTCAAATTTAGCTCTTGCAGTATGGTTGTGTATGCGAACACGTCTTTATGTAAGTCTTTTAGGCTATTGAATGCTAAATTGATGCGTAAAAGGTTTTGATTCTTAATAAAAGCTGCAGGCGGCAGTTGGGATATGTTTGATAGTTCCAATGACAGCGATTGTAACGAGGGTAAATGAGAAAAAGTTTTGTTTTGTAATAGCGAAAAGTTATTTCGCGATAAAGCCAACGACTTCAGGCCAGGTATCTGAACTTGAATGATATCCTCCCAAGTCAGTAGATTACTGTTCATTTCTAAGTCACTTAAGTTAGGCAAACTTTTAAGTGAGTCCGCTTCAATTATCGATATTGAGTTTTTATTAAGCCGAAGTTGTTTGACTGGCAATGACGAGATGTCGAAGTCCAAGACGATTATTTCGTTTTGGGACAAATCAAGAACTCTCAATTTGGTTAAGAATTTAAAGGTATCCTTCGCGACTTGGTTGATATTATTGCTTTGCAAATACAGTTCTTCCAACGTTACAATTTTGTAAAAGGTTTCATTATTTAACTTGATTAAGTTATTGTTACTTAAATCTAGATATTTTAATTTCTTTAACTGAACAAATGTCTTATTCTCTATGTGAACAATACTATTATTCTTCAGATACAGCCTATGAATATTAAACAAGTCATTAAACAGATTGGCTGTTAATATTTTAATATTATTCTGGCTTAGCCACATTATTTGCACATTTACTTGGCCTCTGAGGGAACTATTTTTCAACAATGATAAATCGTTTGAACTGAGTTGTATCGACACTAGTGATGAGTTTCTATTCGGAAATACATCTCCAATAGTCGTCAGGCGATTGCCCTGCAAATTTATATGCTGGAGATTTTTCAACGTAATGAAAGCTTGAGAGTCTATATTCTGTATAACATTGTTCTGCAGGTGTAGCTCTAGAAGTCCCGGCAAAGGACTAAATACATTTCGCTTAATATGTTCTAGTTTATTATTTTGCAGCCGGATTTCTCTTAAAGTAGTTATTCTATGAAATAATAATTCATCTAGATCGGTTATTTTATTATTATCTAGACTTAGAGTTACTAATTTGCTATTGAATTTGAAAATGTTATGAGGAAGTTTCCTTAAATAATTTGTTCCCATATGTAATTGCGTTAAATTTTGGAGAGATACAAAACAATCATCGTCTAGTCTCTGTACAGCGTTGTGCTCTAAATTTAAAACTGTTAAACCTAAAGCATTGCTAAATGCGTCACTAGGTACTTCCAAAATATTATTTTCAGATAAAAATATCTCCGAAAGCTGAGGCAGATTTGAAAATACACCTCTGATATAATGAAGATGATTATGACTTAGGTCTATCGTGCGTATGTTCTTATTTTTCTGAAATGTACTCTTTTCTAGCTTGGTTATTTTATTTCGACTTAAATCAAGTGTTTCTAATTGTTCCAAAGCATGAAATGCTTGATCTTCAACAATTTGAATATAATTACTAAAAAAGGTTAAAGTTTTAATTTTTGGCATGCTTTGAAACCAATTGTTTTCGATTTTCGTAAAGTAATTCGAACTCATGTCTAAAGTTATTAAACTAGAAATAGTCACATTAGACTCAATTGGAATTGAATTAATTTTATTCCAAGCTAACCTCAAGTTATTGAGCTTGTTCAACTTTCCTAGGGTTAGCAATGGGAAATGGTTAAGAAAATTTTCAGTAATATCCAATTCAGTCAAATGTTCTTCTAAGTTATGAAATGCATTCTCAGAGACATTGACGATTTTATTCCCTTTTAAACTAAGTTTCTTAAGTCTGAGTCCTTTAAATGCCCCTCCTTGTATGTCTTCGATGTCATTAAATTGTAAGTCTAGCGCTTCGATACTGTACAAATCAGTCAATGAATCCTGTGGTATTTTGTTTAATTTACTGGAAACTATACTCAGCGACGCTAATGAATCGCGTAATGGTGTGAATGCTTTGGAGTTGATTTGATTGATGCCGGATTGGGATATTTGTAAATTAATTATCTTCGTTTTCGATGGGAACAGATCTGCCTTCAACTCTATGGTAGAGCGCTCCAAGTCATAGATCGAGAGAGACTGGATGGTTCCTTTAATCTTGGATAGGACATTTTTCACAGCACCGGGAGTGGCACTGGGGCACTCCAAGAATATACCTGAAATAATGCATTTGTTATAAAATAATTTTGCCTTTGTAAGTACTTTAACTAAACTAAAGTTTTAAAACTGTTAACCGCAGTATAAGAATAAGCACAGGAGGTCGACGTTTTAATCGTCTGAAAAATGTCGCTGCGGGGTGAGAGTCGAAGGAAGAGCAATTCCGAGCTGCATACTCCATTGTATTTCGTTGCTCGGGACCAGTCGTCCCCCATCGCTTCCCTCACCTGCCCGTACGATTTCTTAGTCGACGGCTCAATCGACTTACTGTATGTTTTATTGGACTGTATGGATTACTGAGTGTGGAGAAGAGGGCGTCTTCAGATGGTGTGCGGTGGATGGTTCGGGAAAATGTGTCCAGTTGTTTTTTTAAATAAATCTAATGACTTAAACATAAATCACAAATTAAGCGCCCGTCAAATATTGCGAATATCAACATTCGTTGAAAAAAATGTGTCGGGGACGGGGGTCAACGCGGACCGGCCGCTATCGTGCATGAGCGTGTGTGCGTGACGCTGACAAGATCTAATAACCTTGAGCAATCGAACCAGGCAACTGCCTCGGTGGAGAATATCTGTTTGCATTGGAGGGAGCGATAAGCACGCGGCATGAGAGCGATATACGTAAAAATCATGAAAAACAAGATTAAAAAAAATCCCTCATTGCATCAACAATATAAATCAGCAAACTTTTTAATATGAGTAGAGTATGATAGAATAGTGTATTTAATAATAGACATCTGCGTTAAAAATCTAAACATATAGAACTTTAAATGTAATTAGAATACATAATTTCACGATTTTTTTTTCATCGAAATGATTTCATGAAATCCTATTTATGAAACAGCAAGTTTTTTAAGTATATAATGAATATTAACATGTATTTTACTCACGTTACAAAATCAAATAGTTTTCGTTTGAATACTGTTTAAAGAAAGCCAATTTAGGTCTTGTCAGCGCCTTAACAGAGTGTATTTACCAACCTTCTTTGAAACTATAGCATGGACAAATGGGGTTCTCTGCTAGAGTGGGGCAGACGGGTTGTTCTTCTCCTTGCAGTATCGGAATACGGGCGATCGCCAGAAGCGCGCAGAGTCCCCATGTTGCGCCGGAGAGCCGAGTGCGAGCCATTGTCCGACGTCATTTCACTGACATCGTGCATCGGAACTCCCGAGTATTCCAACTCCGTGCTGACGGACAAACGAAAACATGGCGATTGTTATTTTTTATTTATTAATTTAATCGTATGGAATACAGTAAAGTAAACGCAAGAAAAAAACTCAAAAAACTTCACTTAGAATCGATAGCTGATTATGTGGGTAAAATACTGTCACAACGTTTTGCTTGACTCTGTATAGTAACAATTATATTGATTAAAAGGGAAGTTAATTATAACGTCAACGTGTGTTGATTAAACAGTTGCGTCTAAACTAGAATGATAATTTAATTGTGGTCATATTCGTAATTGTGCACTAAGTGTTCAATTTGCGACAGCGTGACAGAACATAGGATTAATAAATAAATGTCAAATGAATATTGTGGATGCATTCAGTTGATTCAGATACATTCTAATTATAGAAAAATTCAGTAACTAATTTTTAACAATTCATTTAATGCAAAATACATGAGTTAACTGCAGCATAGACATGTCTCATTTTTACCCGAATGCGCTAGGAGGGTTATGTTTTTCGAGTATATGTATCTATATTTCTTTGGCATGCTCTGTAGCCTAAACGGCTTGATGGATTTAGCATGCGAAGTGTCGTACGATTCGTGTTAATTGTAAAAGTGACACAAGTAGGTATATCAAAATTGCAAAAAACAAAATTGCTGACTTTTGGAGGCATTTTAACACTTCCAATTTTTTTTTGTCGAAGCCTATCGGTTGGGTATCAAAATAAACGGATTACAAAAATATACAATGTGACATCAAATGTTTGTTTGCAGTCGAGTATATTATTTTTACAAAAATCGAGTTATTATCCATACGAGTAAATGCGTAGGTTTGATAAAACAATATCAAAACATAAACGTTACGTGCCTACTACTCACTCGTATCCCAAAATCAATCCGTAGCAGTTTATTTTAGACAATGGAACCGCATCCCTAGAGGGCTCTGAAAAATAATACAGCGAAAAAATTACCTTCGGTGGGTACCTATACCTACCTAGCTTAGCTTTTCCCGACGCCAAGCACCAAACTGGCCAAAAGGAAAAAAAACTTATTGGAACGGTTCACGCTTTAAACTTACCTACTCCCTCTTATTTTCATATTCTGACCAGTCGAGCTAGGTAAGTACTTTATTTAAACACAAAGATTACCTTTATCTCGACTGATTTCATAAATTTGAGAACAAAGTGTCCAGGATCTTGGAAAATTATAATATAGCGTGATTATCGTTCACTTATCGTTTCTTGCGTTACCTACTGTTGTCGATATAGGTATAAATATTGAAACGGATTTGTATTATTGTTTTATGAATATGACTCCACGGAAACTCATAAATGATAATGCTTGTTAATGCTTATACTTGTATTATGTTTCAACAAGTACCGTAAAATGTGTTTTTCCTCTGTTTGCCTATAATTTTGTTATACTAATCCAAAGTCTTTAACTCATCTGTAGGTAATACATGCTATTTTCCTAGACCCTATTAATGCTGTTGCACACCTACGAGTATAACTAGTGCATGAGCAGGACTAATGCTTTAAGTTAAACCCTTTGTAAATGAATTTGTTTATGTTTCTATTGATGTGTCTAATGAATAAATAAACCCTGAAACCAAATTAAAACCGTTAACAGAAGTAGAAGTTCCTATAGGCCGTTTATCACGCGATTATTCCAAAATCACAATATAATTACGCTAATGCCCGGGGCATAGCGGGCTATTCGTCATTGTTAATGTCGCCTAATTAAATTTTATCGGCCATATATTTCCAAACAATGCAATTTTCGTTAATTTTTAACGTGTCATGTGATTAAGGTTCATGACGGAAGTTTATATAGATAGATCTTCCGCTTGGAAGTTTTTTAATGCATCATTTTTATGAATTTTCTCTTCTTCCTTTTTAGCCATGCTCAACCACCTTGCTGTAGGCCTCCTTCAAACTTTTATACAGACTGCGACATTGTGCTCTAAGTATGCTCTTTTCCCCATGGCTTCTATTCTAAGAGATGTCTGCACCACGAGTTCTAGTTGCGGGCAACCTGTCCAGCCCATTCCCATTTCAGACGCGCCACTCGCTTTGTCACGTCTGCAATTTTGCTTTATTCTCAAAGCCATTTGTTAATTCAACCATGATGGACCGTACCATCATGGTCACTCCTATCAGTTTCCCTTCCACTTTCATCTGGGCCACTTACTAACCAATTAAGGTTTAAGATTGTAATAATCCTATTTATACTGTGCGAACGCTTTTGATTACTTAGTAGATAGGACCGGTAGCTAGCTAGTCTGTGGTGGGTTGTCATATCTGCCAAAGTTAGAGATTTTTTGTCATCCATTTTAAATTAAAATGAAATTTGAAAGTTCTCATGTAAATATTCATTCATTCAATAACTATCCTGTCAATCACCTTTCACCTTCTGAACTGTTGTGTAATTGTATGTAGTGTAAGTTATTCGTGTAAATGTGTTAAATATATTGTGTAACAGAATTTATAGTTTTCCCTTTCACCCTCTTCAACGCATGCGCCGTTACCTTCACACCGCTATCATATAAAGCACTTTGTAGTTTATGTACCTATGTGGATGCATAAATCCATCTCATACCGACCATCATGTAATTGAACTTAAAATATTACGTGGGTTAGAGAAAAGGACATGGCTTCCAGAAAACCTGAGCTAACCTGCGAAGAACAGCTAGTTATCTGTTAGTTACTAAAATTTCAGAAGTACCTATTTGCAGAGATAAAGCAGAATAGACGATTCTATCTGCCGGAGCTTTTAAGTTGAACTAATGACGCATTCAGCGCACGACTGCTAATTTGTCTGGTATTGATTGTTGTTAGGCGGCGACATTGCTCTGCGAGAAGCCGTCAGGATTATATAAGTAACTAGTTTCTGTCCGCCACTTCACCCGCGTGGAATTAGGTTGTCGAGTTCCCGCGGGAATTTCTTTTTTTCCGTATTAAAAAATAGCCTATGTCCTTCCTCGGGACTCGAACCATCTCCATATCAAATGGCTGGACCGATTGAGATGAAACTTGGCATGGAGGTAGTTGAAGTCCGGGGAAACGACATAGATTATTTTTTATCCCGAAAAAACGCAAGTTCCTGCGGGAACGCGTTAACCGAATACCACGCGGGCGAAGTTGCGGGCAGAGGCTAGCTTTAGACGTCCCTTTTGTGTTTCACATGGCATTGAAAAGTTTAAAAGTTTAGGTCATTATTCACATATTCGCTTAAAAGAAGTAAGTAATAAAGCATTTTATGTAGATTAACCTCTTCTGTGACATTAAAATAACTAATAGGTTTACTTAAAGCACGGAAACATCTATTCCGAGATTGGAAAACTTTACGAACGTTCATTCGTAGTGATAAATGAATCATCTTAATTGTTTGGCTCCCTTTCTAAAGCGGATTCAAACTTGGCGTAGGTAATCAACGTACCTACCTACGCTCAAGATTTAAATAAATAATTATCCAGCTGAAAAAGTTTTCAAGTGGCTGTAAGTCGGGTGCCGGGTGGTTCTAGGGAGCTGTGACCTTTATCCTATATAAATACTTCCTTTGGAATCTATGAGCATATTGGGGCGACAAATTGATCTAAGTACGTAAGTAAGTAACACTTTATTGTACTGAATAAAAACAGACGTATACAATTTTCAATACAGAGAAGAGACACATGTAAAAAGGCAAACTTATCCCTAGAAGGAATTTCTTTCAGCTAACCTTTGAGTAGTGGAAAGGAAACAAGTTCATGAGTTGACAAATAAGTACTTATGTACAGTAAAATAAAGGAGAAACTAAATATACTTATAGGTATGAGATCTAGTTACGTCTCATACCTCTTGACTTTTTTCAAACGAGCAAAGCTCGGTGGCACAGGTGCAAACATTTTATGGGACACATAATAATTATATTTTTAAGTCTGTGAGCGTGGAACGTTAATTGTGATATCGGCCGTTATGCTAAATGGCCATAGGTACCGCAGCCTATCTACGTAAGATGCTAAGTCCTAACTAGAAAGCTGAAATTTGCTAGTATTATTGTGGGCATCACTGACTTCGGAACCCTACATTGCGAGTGGCCCGACTCGCACTTGGCCGATTTTACGATTCACTTTTTTTATAAAATTCAGCAGCAGTTTTGTCTTTTCATTTGATTTTTAACCGACGAAAAAAAAATGGAGGAGGTTCTCAATTCGACGCGTATATTTGTTCAATAAAAAAATAGAACCGACTTCAAACTCCGACAGTCTGTGAAGTTGGTGTCAAGTTCACTATAAGATTGTTATAGCTTTGGGGCGGTTCACTTGACACCGACTTCACAGGCTGTCGGAGTTTGAAGTCGGTTCTATTTTTTTATTTAAAGTTTTTGTCGGCTATATTTTCCAAACATCTGTACGATGGGACGTAAGTTGGTGTACCTCCAACTTGAACCCTTTTAATAATTTGGTTTAGTTCTGATGATGGGATCCATGACAAAACGAGGGAACTCCTCGAAATTTGTTAGCATGTGTATGATTTTGGCATCAATTTCAAAGACCACAGTGAGACTTACGTCCCATCGAACAGATGTTTGGAAAATATAGCCGAAAAAAAAAAAAAAAAAAAAATAGAACCGACTTCAAACTCCGACAGCCTGTGAAGTCGGTGTCAAGTGAACCGCCCCAAAGCTATAACAATCTTATAGTGAACTGGACACCAACTTCACAGACTGTCGGAGTTTGAAGTCGGTTCTATTTTTAAATTTTTTAATTTTTTTAAAAAGGATGTTGGGTACTCATTTACCTGACTTGTGTGTTTTGTAAATATAATTAAAAGATCAATATTAGAAGATGTATCTACTATCCTGTTATTATTATGTAAAACCAAGTTTATTTTACCGAGCCTTGACACTTTAAAACAAGTACAACAAATTAATAAATCACGAATTCAAATGAAACTTTGATTTTAGCTTTCAACAACTTTATAAGCCCTATAACAAAAGTTATTATCGCTACCTTTGCAAATTGTCTCTGAAATGGTTTAAAGTACTAAGTTCAAACTTTCAGAAAGAGAATTCCTTAATATACCTATAGCCGAAAATACTTTGATATTATACCATCATTGATATCATTGGAACCAATTTTATAGCAAAACTAGGTGTCGCCTACGGTTAGTGTAGTAGCATTTGAACAAGTTCTTTTCTCAACTTAATCACTTGCGTGAATTAAAAAAATCTGTCTGTCTAACGTTGTACTTCTATTTAGGTTCAATGGTTGTGACTGCGCGTTTATCGATCAAAACACTACTAGACACGTTTGCCTTCCTATATTTGAAAATGATAGTTTCTCTTAATTTTCAAGTTTCAGACGCGACTTCTTCTACATACTTATTAATATACTCTTGCTCTTGAGAATTTCATTGGGGACGCTTGAAATAATTATGGGGGCGAAACACTTCGCTTGCCCACAATTAAATCGGAGTCACGTCGGTATCGCTATTTTATTTACTATAAGTAAAATATGCTGCTATAAGTAAAAAGCTATAAGTAAAATATGCTGTTTATTTCAATGCTCTGTCTCGCTAAAAGCCGTCGCGGCAAAAGAGATGGAACAACGCGTATCATTCGCTTTTTGTGTCTGGCTGAATATTTATGACCAGTTACTAAATACATCCTTGATTGGAGCCGACACAGTACATCAAATAGATCGAAAGAAATGAAAGCTAACGCTAACTATCCTAAATAGTAGAATATAATTAGTCATTTTAGCAAAATGGATTTTTTAACCTATTGCTTTCCTATTACTACGGACTTTCATTAAACAAAGACCCATATAGCCCTCCTTAACTGATGCGAGAGCAAAAATTCAAGTTACTCAATAGTAGGTATCAAACAATAGGGTAGGCAACGCATTCGAGATCTTATGGTTTCTTAATGGGGGATCATAGGATTTCGGTGTCCATGGGCCGCAGTGACCACTTAGGGGCAAGTGTCGTACCTTTGGACACTGTTAATATTACAAAAACTATCAGACATAGAGAAATATCAAGTACTCATTCGAAAAGCATTTTTCTCAAATGGTAACACTATGTAGTTGTGATTTTAATAAATAAAAGTAATTGCGACTTTTTCGCCTACCTATAAAATGTTTTTGTACCAAAATGTAAGTTTTTATAAGTATTTTGAGCGTGTTTTTTTTGGAAAAATTCGATGCATTTGTAATTACATATTGAATAGTAAGGATTTGTCTATGTATTCTTGAGTTCTCGCTTGTTATCTGTGGCTTTAAATGTGACCAGTTTCGTTTTAAATTTTAAGTGTAGAATTTGTACCTGTGGACAAGTTTAAATTTTGTATACCTATGGACAGTTCACAGGTCCAATATTGCTGCTTGTACCTGTGGACGGTTGAATAATTTTCAACGTTAATTTTAAATAAACCCAAACTAACCCCTTCTACTGAACTGTAAGCCACCTGTAAGCATTTCTTGACTATTAACTTATGGATATCTTAGAGATCCATAAGTTAACGAACGTACCTACTTACGTAACGCAGTTAAAAATTATGTCAAAAATCTTGATTTCATTGTTTCATTTGGAAGGCTTTATAAATCAAATATACGTTTCTAAAGCTCTCGTAGACTATATATGCAAGGTATGATGTTGCATCTAGCTGCACTTGTCAAAAGTGTGACGTGTTTGTTTGTGGTTCCAATGTTTTCGTTGATCATGGAGACTCATCATATTCCGATGACCCTGTTGAAGACCTATATGGAAACTATTGCATATTTCAAAGAAAAAAAGGTTTATTAAGTGATTCCAAATGCGTTATTGGCTACTTGGATACTTATTGATTGTATTTATCTTGTTAATTATGAGTTATTATAACATATATTTTGTTAAACGGCGTTATTGATTTATGTCCTTAGGTACAATTACCGTCCATAGGTACGTCATAGTATGTCCATAGGTACAAATAATAGTTGTACCTAGGGAGAAAAATAACGTTTTTAAAAATATGCTTATAACTTTTGATCCTAAATAGCTGAAGCACTGAAAGTCTTTTAGAATTAAATATTCATTAATTGTGCTTTAGAAATAGTAAAGAGTTCGACGATAATGTTGACAGTTTTTAAGAAAACTTCAAAACCAGGTCCAAATCTGGAAAGTGTCCACAGGTATAACACTTGCCCCTACCATCAGGTGGGCTGTGCGCTCGTTTGCCTGTACCATTGGTATATAAAAAAAACAAGTAATTAGTTACAAATTCCCATCACCTATTTCATGGCGAAGAATATTTTTTCACTTAGTTATTTGATGCTACATAGGCCCAAGCTTTTTGAGTAGGACGTAGATTTGAGTAACTTTTTAGGTTTTAACTTTTAACTTTAATTAACTATAGTATACTAATAATAATTCTGTAGAAGAAGTCTGAAACTTGAAATTAATTAAAAGAAAATACCAAGTAGTAAACGATACTGAACACAAAAAAAAACATTTTTTAGAAAAAAATTCTGTATTATGTAAGTTATGGATTTAACTCGAAAACTACTGGACGGATTGCAACGAAATTTGGTAAGGGGGTTAGCATTTATAACACTGGTTAACATATAGGCTACTTTTTATCCCGAAAAAAAAAACGCGTAGTTCCCGTGCGAACGCTATTTCTGAATTCCACGCGGACGAAGTCGCGGGCAGAATCTAGTTTAATTATAATATTACTTAACTGTTACAACGTCTCATATACACATACACCAAGTTATGTAGGAACATAATTTTTAGGTTATGGAGTACTAAGTACTACTTATGGACTTCTTTGTAAACGGCTAAATTCTAATAAAGCCAAAAAAAAAAAACTTATGGACTGAGTTTAGCAATTATATCAGTGAGCTTGGGCTATACATAAAAATATACCTAGTTTGATAACAGACCGTCTAACCAGCTACTGACTTATTTATCAGCCCCTCATAATCCTTCAAAGAAATCTTGGTGCTAGCCAGGTTTTAGTCATCTGAAATTCAAGTCACGCTCGGGCATTACTTTTGCAATTTCGCTTTTACCAAAAGATAGATGCCGAAATTAAAATGCCTGAAAGCTCCCTGTTTAATTGTTCATCTTGAAAACTCATTTTTTAGTTTTAATCAATCGGGTTTTACAATACGGCGCCGATGCTAGCAAAATACAAAATTTTTGTCCTAGAATGTGATCCAAACATTTAAAATGAAATTCTGAACTTAGCTTTGAATTCGAAGCATTACAAGGATAGGTATATATTTAGATGTACATATGTAATTTCATCCGATAGTCCAATTAATAAGCGTGGCCAGACGACCCTGATCACCCTTAGTCCGCGCATGAAAAGATGATTACTTTGACAAATGTCGGGCCCGAGGTCACTAATCTACTGCCGAGAGTGGCCCAATTAATTCCCATCTTAATATCAATGGGAAATGATTTGTTTAGCTTTCTGCAGGAGATTTATTTGGTTCATTCCATTCGTTCATTGATTGTTCAATAACGACGGTACCATGATTGCTATTTATTTAATTCAAACTACTTGATTCTTAATACAAAATCTATTGTTGAAACGGTGTTTCATTTATTCCTCATTTGGTGACGGTAAAGTTGGTTCTTACGCTTTCATTTTAGGTACTAAGCTGTCTTGGATTTAAAATAAAATGTATTTACTGACGAAATTAACTTAAATGCTAGAATGTATAAAGTTGTGGCATGTGGCCAGCGCTGGGTCAGGATAGGAAACTTTATTCTATTGGGATATTTGGGATACCCATCGGTTGATGCGCTTCTCACTTGATGACCAGATTGAGACTATAAAAGGCTAACAGCGTAGGTTAATTCGTAATTTTTGGTTTTTAACTAACGTGTTTTCGTCGGTATGGCGGGATGTTGGCCACACCGGAGAAATATGGCATTACGCAATCACCTATTTCGTTTTTCATCGACTATCGGAATAGGTATATAAGATTTTTTGTGGTACAAATCGTTCGACTTTCGTAATTTATTCCACACGTCCGATTAACGCCCACGCGATTGGGCCGCTGGTACTGGCGCTATGACCATGATTTTCCTTTTCGTCATTACGTAATTAGACTCCTGTAGAGTCGCCATACTGGTACAAATGGGTCGTAATTTTCTGTCACCATCTTCCGGTCTAAAGGCGTTCTAACGAGTCATTGTTTCGCGTTAAGATAAGCACTGAAGGGTTTTCGCTGTTCTATAAAGAGATACCTTCTAATTAAAATAATTCTTACATAATTACATAAGAAATTAAGGAAATGAGGGAAATCTTATTTCCTCATTTTAATGAAGCGTAAAACACACAGCTACCTAACAGCTATTTCCGTAAAGATATTATATTCGCGCGTAACACGATCCTATCTGAAGCATCACCACCGAATTAACTCGATGCTAATTACGCTGAAACTCGACTACTTACATCTAACATCAATATTGGTAATTAAACAAAGAAGGTTTTCGATTTTATTACTTTAAGTACTTCATTATTTTCGGATTCGTAGTATAGATTGTTAGGTATTTATTAACTCGTAAACATTATAATCAATTTGTTAACAAACTAAAAACTAACGTACCTACAACACTTAGGGTAATGGCACCAGTTTCGGCCTGTTAACGAGTTTTTGAAGTTTGAACTTGTGTTATATAAACAGGAGAAGTCGAACAAGGGAATGTATGACAAAGGTAATTAATTCCGTCACTTAACGTTGTTTCAAAAGAAAATATTACTTCAAAAATAATTACGTGGTGAATCGGTCTGAACTCTGAATATCGTTTAATTTTGTGAATTGGAAATCTTGTGCCATTCATCAACAGTTCCAAATAAGCTCATTGTCAATCCTGAACAAAGTCTCTGTACGTCGATATTTCAGTATTTTCAAACACGGGTATGATAGACGACCCAGGGGCGGTCATTTGGCACGTCTTGTGTCCGACGGATCACGTTGCTCAGATAGACTTGGCCGACAACCTTTGGGAAATTACCCAAACCTTTTACAAATCTACTTCTGAAATTGTCTGCTTTTTCAAGTTTTATCTTAGACTCGTTTAAGAAGCAAGAATTTTAAATATGATCCATATTTAAAATCCTTGCTTCTTAAACGAGTTTTTATGGTAGCTTTGAAACTTCCCAAAATAAGGCATTTAGACGACTTAAATGACCGTTCATCTTAATCGAAAATCGATAGCGTTGAGTTTCTTGTCGTGAACGTTACCTACTATAAAATTGATGGATACGAATTTTGACACAGAACTGATTTAAATTTCATGACCGCGATGATGGGCATAGCCTACTGTCCAATGAAGCATAAACATATTTTATGAACGAACTTTATAACACTTGTGGTAGCAGAATATAATGGAAATAATACCAAAGTATTGACGTGAAGGAAGGACAAACAAACAAATTTTCACATTTATAATATTTGTATGGATAGTGATTGATTATGATATTCTTTCAAGCATTTAAGTAAGTATATAGGCAAACAGAATAAATCTAACAAATTAATTTAAGCAAAGTTCAAAAGTAAAGCGGGAGAGATTTGCTGTCATATTTCAGCGTCGCTTGATACCTACAAGAACAAGATGCTGAATTTGTTTAGTGAGGCTTGGAAGTATGAAAGTTTCGAAGCTCATTATTCCTGTTGTTGACTAAAATGTTTTTTGAAGTCTGATAAAGCGACATCATAAGTCACGGAAACGTGTAGGCACTTCCAGGCATTGAACGGGATCACCACAAGTCCCACAAGTTTTCAAATGATGAGCAGGAGCTACCTAATGTGACCTAAGTCATGCATCAGCGACAAAATTATGTCCATATTTCGAAAAACCATTCATGACAGAAATACTCATACCTATCAGATGTTTAATAACGTGTTGCGGTATAAACCGCGTAGATACCATATTGCCCGTTCCGATAGAAATTTCAGGAGCTCCTCTCTTAGTGCTTCCTTACACGCCCCAACGAACCTACCCTACATACCAAACAGTGGGGGATCCAGGAGGGGGGGCTCCCCCCCAAAATCATCTAAGTGTATGTACTAGTGACCAATCTCTATTTATTCCCAAGCCCCCTCCCCCCCAAACAAAAATCCTGGATCCGCCACTGATGCCAAATGTCAGCTTTCTACGACTAATAATACAGTATTAATAGTAGATAATTAGTCAGTAACCGAAGAGTATCATATTGATTTTGATCTTCATAATAACTGTGCAAGATTGCACCTTTTTATAAATATTTTATAGTTTTTTATTGTCTATTTTTGATACCCTTTTGTTTTACTGTATTGTCATAGTTGTTTCCGGCATTAAACCATATCTGAACCAGCTCAGTCCTTATTAATGTAGCAGTCCACTAATAATGGCTCTTAATAGTCCGGGAGCCCAAGAGGTGATTTGTGATGTGATTCGTACGGGTCAGATTAATATTAACCTATTGGAGATACTAGTTAAAATCTCTTATTATTATTATTATTATACATGTCATTCTGTTAAGTATTTCAGCCAAATATGATTTCTATACCTAATATATAGTGCCGCTATACGCCTTTGTACGAGTGCCACCGCAATATGACAGTAAATTAGCACATAATTCCATGACTGGAGACACGTGGGTCGTAAAGCTATCAATATTTCGCTCGCTAGAGTATGTTCATATAGGTAACATTTTTTTATATATATGTATTCGAAATCCTTTGGCGAGCCTGAACCGACCAGTGAGCATTTTTTTTTCTTCAAAATTCATTAAGGCCCACGGCGCTCAAGGACTAGGTATACATACACTTAGCATCCGCGGCTCTCTTACTATAAATAATTGGAATCTAGAGGGTGTCAAACGATCTTCATCTTTGTCTAATTTTATAGATTTAAGCGTGTTACTCAGACAGGTAAATTTTCCTTAGCATTTATATTATTACTATTCAAGCAGCTATTGCTTGAAGCGAGATTTTAAATTTAAAAAAAATCATGGTTTTATTCAGCGCGTTGAAGTGGCGGTGCTGCGTGGCGGGACAAATGGCGATAATACGTCACCCGGGGGATACGCCAGAGTTGGGTAACAGGAAACTTTACGTTACTACACTGGTGTTTCCCGCACATTCATATAAAGAACGCATTTTTTTTTTCATCTAGATCTCAAGTACACCAATAAGGTTTTATAAAATTGGCTTAGCATTATTAACTTTGACTTTGGCTTTTACATTTACCTATACTATTCAAAACATAAATGATAAAGTATAACCAATTAACCATTTACATATGTACATATAGTACCATCAAGTACACAAATTATTATTATTTTTTATTTAAAAAAGTCGACGCGGGACGAAGTCGTGGGCAACGGTTAGTTATTTTATAAGTAGGTATTTAAAACAAGTTAGTGTCGGGGTCGGGTGTGGCTAACTCTGCAGAAGTAAAAAAATTATGGGATTTGAAAATGTTAACTTCGCAACACTACACTTTGAAGATGAAATCTTATTGATACTTTGATTTTTAATCAGTTATGATCATTTATTGCGTCCTTTCCCGGGATTCGAACTAACTCCGTACCAAAATTTTATCCAAATGGGTCTAAGCGTCAATAGGTACCTAACAGACAGACAGAGTTTTTTCGCATTCATAATCAAAATATGGATTATGATATTCATTTATCATTATCACAACTTGTTTGTTAAGCCTTTAATTTGTTTATTGAACTCAACGCTTAGTACAGTCAAGTTCATCAATATATGCATACGGTTTTGCATCCTAGCTTGTTGTAAAAGATCCAAAAGAGTTCGTATATTAACAAACTTGACTGTATTGTATACGGTAACGTCTATGTCGGCGTCGACGGGTTTCCACGCTTCCTCGAACTGTAAATATTATTATCATAAAATTACGCGACAATATTGTCATTGGTCTAGCTGTTTGCATATCGAAGTAGTTGACAAATTCAGTTTTAGGTTTCGATATCTGGTTTTGCAAATTCGAAACAAACAAGAGAGAAAATATTACTTTTTCGTAAAACAAACTACTAACCAAGAAAATAAAAAAGGAAGCTGATCTTAAAGAGAGCAATGTTCTTAAAAACTCTTTGTGTAACCACGACCGACTTCCGTTGACTTTACTTGTTTAATAAAAGGAGTCTTTAAAAAAACCTTTCAAATCATTGAAATGCCTGCCATAATGATAAAACAATGGACGGGTTTCTTTGAAGTTAATTTAGCTCTTAAAACTTTTACACGTGACCCGAAAGACGTTTCCTTTTGGACATGGGCTAACCCCAAGGCACAGGGCGGACACCGGCCTATAAAAGCACGATTTCGAGCACAATTCGAATGAAGTATCAATGTTTGCGTGCCCTCGCGTCTGTACACTTGCAAATGTGTGTGTACCACTACGCGGGCTAACGATTCACTCTCCATCTCCGGATGAAACATATGACGGTAAGGCGAGCTTGGCGTGAGTTGCACGCCGGCTAGATTCAGGCGGGTGATTTCGTGGCAATTTCTGTATGTAGTACTATTACTAAATATACTGTGCCCAAGGGTTACCAGTCTCTCCGGTTCTATGCCACTCACATCCACCGGATTTTAGGTATCTTCACCAGGTCCCTGCTTAATTTTGTTTGAAATCATCGGTAATTCGTAAAAGAGCCCGGCTTCCCAAAATAAGGATGACGACAACTATTTTTCCTCAGTCTATCAGGAAGAATATTGAAAAGTATTGGACACGTATTTTTTCTTTTTTCACGTAATCAAACTTATACGGAGATATATTGAGTTGAAATGTCGCGTGACGTCACGGTTAGGTACGATTTATACCTAACGGTGACTTAGTTGGCCCCCACTCTCCAACTTTAATGCGTTTTAACTTAGTCATTCTTTGTTAATTTGATAAAACAATTTTTATTACCTGACTGACGGACTAATTAGAATTTCGATCTCTTCACCCTGTCGTCATCCCTATTCTTTGTTTGTTCACAATATATTACGACTCACGACAAGTTTAGCTCAGTGGCTAGTGACCGCCTACTGTTCCGATGGTAGAGGGTTCGAATCCCGCTAGGTGCAAACTTTGTATGAAGAGTTGTTTGTTCTCGAGTCATGCATGGATATTATTTATAGTACCTGGGCGACCGAGATTTACTCGGGTGAAAATAGCTAAAACCGAGTTTTCACAGATACGAGACCTAGCTAGATCTAATTATCGCCCCCGTAAGCCCCTATATTCCAAATTTCGACCAAATCGTTATAGGCGTTTCTGAGATCGCTTTGATAAATAATGAAATAAATTAACAGAGAAATATACAAGAATAGGGATGACGACAACTTTTTTTTCCTTAGTCTATCAGGAAGATTATTGAAAAGTATTGGACACGTATTTTTTTCTTTTTTCACGTAATCAAACTTATACGGAGATATATTGAGCTGAAATGTCGCGTGACGTCACGGTTAGGTACGATTTATACCTAACGGTGACGTAGTTAGCCCCCACTCTCCAACTTTAATGCGTTTTAACTTGGTCATTCTTTGTTAATTTGATAAAACAAAAAATAGGTGTCTAATATTTTTTTATTACCTTACTGACGGACTAATTAGAATTTCGATTTCTTCAACCTGTCGTCATCCCTATAGCCGATACAGTTATAGTTATAGAAGTATTAAAAAGTTGGTGGAAATATCGGAATAAAAAGTATCCTTTGCCCGGTTCTCAAACTATCTCCATACCAAATTTCATCCAAATCGGCCCACTCTTTGCGACGTGAAGGGAGGACAAACAAACAAAAAACAAACACACTTTCACATTTATAATATTAGTATGGATTAGCGCCTTTAAAGTACAAGATAAGTATATATTTCTGTATATAAGTATTTATATCGTTATCCAGCACCCATAGTAGAAGCTTTGCTTTGCCCCAGACGGGCTAGATTAATTTGAAATATCCCAAGATATTATTATTATATCTGATAGCGACTGTGCCCACGTGAGTCGATTACACGAGGCGGTACATACTCGCACTCTAATTAACGTCGGAGAGGCAATAATTATTATCCGAATTAGTAACACACGCATTCATTGATGAAATCAATGTCACATACCTTCATTCATGATAATTAATGGCACGTGTCGCCAGGATCTAATCAAATGTTGTACATAGGTATTAAAATTACGATTAGGGAAATATCTAATATTAATATCTAGTAATTGGGCAACTGGCAAATAATTATTAAGGACTTACTTTAGTATTTGAAATTGTCTTGTACCTATCGTAAATCGTATCACGGTAGAAAATAAAATCACAGTATATAATTGAAAAATCTCAAGCATTCCTGCGATATAAATAGGTATAATTATGATAATATTAAATTTGCTTAATGCTCTGTAAACAGGTCCGTAACATCTTAAATAAAGCTGGGAAATTATTTATGAAATAGCTCCAACGGCGTAAGTACCTAGTCTAGCGTAGCTTTTGTTCGCATCGCTTAAGTAAACGGTTGAAATAAGTTCTTTCATCCTATTTCATTGCTATAAAGAAGGTTCAAATCTCGATTTGAATACTATTTGTAACGTTTAGAAGGGTAGCATATTTTTTTAAACAGTGGTTAACTTTTCGACAGAAGCTGCTCTCGTGGTGAGACTCTTGTACCATTCGGTGGGTCATTAAAGGCAATTGTCGTATAGCCAAGTCTTAGGGCCTTAGCCCACGGCGACTTTTTGTAGCGATGCTGTCGCGCTACTCATATCGCTATCCTTTTTACTCTTTAATGTAAAAAAAGGATAGCGATATGAGTAGCGCGGCAGCATCGCTACAAAGTCGCCGTGGGTGAGAGCCCTTCTACGATTATTGTATTTTAATCTTAAGAAGAAAAATGTTTACAGTGTTTTATTTTTGTGAGCATTATTAATAAGACCTTGTTCTATAATCGTGATAATATACGTTTACTTACACCCGTCACCTGTTTGTAGACCATTCGTATACTCTACAGACTGTCATACATTCCGAAACCCTTTTAAGAGACGTTCTATTCTCAGCCTGGAGAGTTTAAATAAACGTACTCCCACGTGATACCAAAAATCGAGGTGATATTTTCGGGACCAATTTGGTTGAAATTTGGTTTGGAGATAGTTTGGGACCCTGGAAATAACATAGGACTTTTTATCCCGATATCGATGTCTACGGGTCAAACCAGTGTTTTCAATACTTCTACAACAATAACCATCTACATGTAAGTATAATACCATAGGGACTAGATACGCGGGACGAAGTCGCGCAAAACGGCTAGTATTGTATAAATCCTAAGGTTTTAAAGTGTCTGTCTGTGAGTTCTGGGACCTCTTCACGCTTGAAACGCTGAATTGCTTTAGGTGAAATTTGGTATGGAGATAGTTCGAGTCCCGAAGATTTCATCCCGAAAAAATAGTCGAGTACCTAGTTCCCGTGAAAACGCTTTAACCGAATTACACGCAGACGCAGTCTCGGGCAGACGCTATATAAACAAATATAAACTGCTAAAATATAACTTTAGATTTAAGCGTTCTAGCTGATGGCGCAGATAATATCTAAAGCAATTAGAATGATGGGTCGAAGAGGCAGGATAAATGGTTTCCTCGTGACGGTCACTGGGGCAGACAGAAAAGGAGATGGCGGAATGACTTGCAAGCAATGCCGAACTACAGACAGTCGTTAAAGGAAAAGGCCGAATAGGCCATCTCAACCCTTCAACAGAATACCCTAATGTCAGACAACGTGTTTATAATGACGAAATCATTTTTAGATTTTTTTAGCTTCGAAATTCGTCGCGGTTTCCCGTGGAAGCCCTTTTTCCATGGAAATTTCGGGATAAATAAATTGCTTATGTATTATTCCCATGTGAGATACAGCCTATTTATACATGTCTAAATGTATATTTAATTGACAATGGAGTCCATCTCCATTACAATTATTATTGTGAAAATAATTTCTTTTTATTGATTTTTGTATCCTTCGAGAATATACATTTCTAATATCTTATCGAATTAAGTCCCCTACATTAGTAGGGACTATACTCGTACACCCCTTCTTGTTAAATGTTTATTGTGGAATTACAATTGTTCTTCTGTTTTTTTTTTGGCTGACTTCTTCTCAGCACTGTGCTAGCAAGCGCTGGTAGAGATTCATATATTTGTCTGACATATAAAAGCGCTCGTACCTATGTTGCCAATTATCTAAATAAAATATTTGAATTTTGAATGCATCAAATATCATCATTATTTTTCCAGCACTCGGTTCGAGAAATAATGACAAACTTCCATCCATCCACCAAAAAGTAAATTGGTTGAACTTTTGAAGTAGAAATTATTAAATATGTGTTATGTCAGCGCTGAAGACATGTGATAAGCAAGTCCGTCACTAGCACAGAAAATTTAAGTGTGAGTACTTACACTTAAATTTTCTAATAAAAGAACAACATTCAAAGATCAAAGTAATAAGAAGAGGTGAGTACATATTGAAAGAAGTGCAAAGTAAATCCAAATTAAATGCTGATAAAGCCTCAGAAGTGGGATTATTAGCGCGACAAAGAGACAATGCCAGAGGCTCTATTCGAAGTCTTAAATAGGGACAGGGAGATTCCCTATGGCTCACGCATCAAGGCGCTCAAAATAGTTTTCGCTTAAATACTGTTTAAATAAAGTCAATTTAGGTCTTGTCAGCGCCTTAAGACTTCGAATAGAGCCCCGGCATTGTCTCTTTGTCGCGCTAATAATCCCACTTCTGAGGCTTTATCAGCATTTAATTTGGATTTACTTTGCACTTCTTTCAATATGTACTCACCTCTTCGTATTACTTTGATCTTTGAATGTTGTTCTTTTATTTAAATAGCTAATAAAATGCTAGAAAAATGTTAACATAGGATACGTATAAGTCTCTAATGATAATATATGGACAGCTTTACGAGTGATAAGTACCTAAGTTTTAAATTATTGACTGTACAATTTTTATTCTTCTTTATATAAGCATACTTTATTTTTTTCAGTGCCTTTTCTCTTTAGGTAAATTAATGCACCTGCTGTGCCTGAATTGCACTTTAATAAATTTGCGGTTTATTAAAGTGCTATGCATTTTTCTTTCAATAAAACTCTAACATTGGTAACGTTTAAAAAAAGTACTAATTAGTTAATTTTAATTATGTAGTTTTCCTATCTGACAATGACACGCCTTTGACACTTGATGTTCAAAGTGAAGTTTAGTTATCAAGAAAACTCCATTACTTAAAAGTATTTTTAATTAATAAGTTAAACCTTCTTTGGTTAAACTTACCGACTGAAAAAGCATTAGCATTTATGTCATAGTTTCCATAACTTCGAGCACTAAGAGCAGCCAATTATCCAATGTTGAGAACGGAACGAGCGCGGCGACTCGGCGAGTTTCTAAATTCAAATTCAAACACTGAACGTTGCGCGAGGCGATCCGAAGTTAGCCGCGGGAGCGTCGGGAGCGACTAGCACCTCCAGCCTCCCGAAACACACTGGAGCAGGGATCTCGACGGAGTCTGCGTAATAGAACATCCCTACATATTGCTATATGAGAATAAACGCTAATAAATTACGCACATCGTACACGCGTAACGCGAACAGCACTGTGCTCTTGATTAGTTTGAAGTTCCCGCTAGCATGTCAGACACGCGGTAAGATTGTGCATGCGATATCCATGAAATTGGCTCACTTGATCATTCGGTTTGGAGAAACATGTCGCAGTTTCATTAGCTTGATTTTAACTAGCAATCTTGTTAAAGAGTTTAGGTTACGTAGGTATAGTTGTCGCTACATTTTATTTGAAGTTACAATTTAGATTAACACAGCAGCATTGTTACTGCCGTTAGTTGGACCACAATCTTAATGGTCGTTAAAAACTAGATCAATTTTTGTTTTCATGAGCTGTAAATATATTTTTAAAAGCTACCACTTGTTACCGTAAATTACGATTTTAGCGAAACCTCTAATTATACACATACAATTACTTCTATACGTGTATATAAAATAGATAGGTATATAAGAAGAAAGAAAAAAAAACAAGAATAAAAAAGTACCCGAACAGAATTTCCAAAATGATCGCCGAGTTTCGGTAACGAACATGGCACTCAAAGAACAAGAAGAAGAAAATATAAAAGCAGATATGTGGGTTAGATATTCCGCTGAGTAATAAGTTTTCAACATTCTGCTTAATCGTACGCAAGTTGTAGCAAAACTATACGAACTCGTTATTCGTTAGTAAAACAATACGAACCCTTTGCTATAAGTCCAATTAATTTGCAAGATACCGTACAACATAAATTGTTGAGTGCGTTGTATTACGACTGCGTTCATTGTTAAATTGCTTGCATGGATACTCATAACGGCCACCATATCATCGAGATAAATGAGAACCATTGGAATTTTCCATTTCGTTAATTTAAAACCGCTCGTAAAGGCTTACGGACTTTTGAATAAGTACACACTTGGTGTGTTGGTGTTTTTGTTTCATCTATTCTATTTTCATAATGCAAAACGGGTTATTTGCGCAGCTCTTCCGGACCGACGGTTGCGAACTATAAGTTTCTTTCTGAGTATCGCTGACCTGCTCACTGACTCTAAATCCTTTTGACAGAGAAACAACCACAGCCATTGGCCACTCGGTGAATATTGTACTGTATGGTTGAATTTTGGTAGGCAAGGGGCTATATTCGAAGTTTTAAATATGTTTTTTTGATATGTTTTTATCACGATCGTACTGTATCCATAGTCATACTTATTACGGTCAAAATACCGCACTTTAGGAAAAAAGCAATGTGCAAAGCGGCTTGCTTGTAGTGATAGTAGGGATCAAAATAAGCGATTTGATCCGAGGCAACCTCTGATTCGTCCCTTAGGAACAGAGATGGCGCCACTTGTTCAAAATTTTATTAAAAATTTAGCTATTTTACTTAAACCTGAACGGGTTGTCCGATTTTGACGATTAAGATGTCAATCGAAAGGAAATAAATTGTTCTATCATAAAAAAAATAATGAAGTGGTAAAAAAACATTATAAACACCAGAAAAACCTTCATTATTTAAAAAAAAAATTGTTTTTTTAGTTTTTTTGTAATCTTATGAAAAAAAATTATGAAACTTGTACATTTTTATATATTTATTATATTGCACAATTTATTGAGCACTTATGACAAAAAACTGCACATCAATATTTTATATAGTTCCGAAGTTATTAAACAATACACTACACGGTGCCAGTGCGGTGCTGCCGCCATACGTGCAATTTCGATACCTTACACGCGTCACGGCGCGCTAAATTGAACTTTAAATCTGGCTGCTTAAAGTGCACCAAAAAATAGCAGTATCTACCTACGTTTGTGACAAAAACATATCAAGGGTCACGTAACTGATGAATGAAAAAAGTAGGTAATTGAAGAGGATAAAGCGGTGTGGGATACCTATAATTGAAAGTTTGTAAATGATAAGGAGGTTCCTGAGTAAGTATTATTTTATGCCAATATTTTGTAAGACAAAATAAATGAATATAATTTATATATCAAGCGTCGACCTAGTGAAGATCGCACGACTGGGGGGGCAGCGACTAGCACGCAGGACTGGTCTGAGTGGCGCGCTTTGGGGAACCCTTTGTCCAGCAGTGGACATCTTTCGGCTTACACTAGCCACAAAAAGAATATAATGTTTTCATTCAGTCCAAAACTTCGGAAAATTTCTAACAGATAAAGATTTCTATTAAGTACCGACATCATTTGTCATGAGTAATTGGTACACCTATAATTGTCAATGTGTTTAGTAGGTACGAAGCATGTTATTCAATTGACCGGTAAACACGAGTTAGATCTTTTCTATTAGCTAGAGCGCTATCTAGCTACAACTCTACAACAGTAATGTGTTAGGCGTGTCGGCGTAACGATCGCCTGAGCAAACTCATTCCACCGAGGTGCATTTGCACATATTTGCCATCTCAATTCGAGTGCTTTGCCGTGATTAGTCGTTAGTGCCTGTGTCGATGTTTATTGGCTGTCAACTGTCTTTAAAGTACCTACACTCGAGTTCGCCAATAAGTATTACACTACTTACTACTTTTGCGCCTTACTATGATGTAACAAAAATATATCTACCTACAGATATTAATGAACATGACTGTATGGTAGTTTAAAGACTCTCATTTATTACGAAAGACGTCCCCATCGGCCATCAGTCCGGCGAGCAATGTGCCCCGCTCATCAACTTCTGGTTTGCAATTCTTCGAACTACCTACTACTCGTACTTTGGTGGACCTTAGTTCCACATATTTCATTCATTTCGGACTCTATCACGCAGAGAAACCCCGAACATTGTCCTCTCTATTGCCCTGTAAGTGACTTTTCATTGCTGTTGATTATTTTGGTCGAACAAGGCATATAAACTAGTAGGTACCATCTAAACATGAAATTTCAGTATTGTGTACGTACCTGACTCGGTATCGGCATAACTTATGTCCTCTATAAGTTGAGTTATCCCGAGGGAAATAAGGAAAAGCAGGAAATACGCCTGAGAACTCATGCAAAATATCTTCCCAGTTTTATTCCTCACTACATCCGTATGCTAGCGTAGATTTAACTTTAAGAATTTATTGGATTGTAAATTTTCAGCGAATAAAGCATCTTGTTTTAAATCTATTTACCAATGTTAATACTTATTCTGGTGCACGTATATTTAAGAAAATAATTGAATGAACTTGTTAATTTATTAATTCAGGGCATCTTGATGGATTATCTTTAAGTCATGCTTTAAGCTTCCGTATACGTACGACTCTATAGGGCAGTTTAACGAGTATAAACTTTTCTAACTATTTTTTCCTTCATTGTATGTCATTTATTTGTCTGAAATTTGAAATCAAATGCAAAAGAGATAATTTGAGATCGTGGATATTGCATGAGATAGTTTTATGCCGTTATTTTCTCGCAATCTTTTCGATATCTTAAAAAGTAGACCTAGCTATTAACTGAAAACAGTTTTATGTATGTAACTTTGTCAAGAAATTTTATCAGAATCGGCTGAGAAATGCGACCTGTAGTGGAGAACATACACCCGGACATACGAAAGCATTTTTGGCCAAGTTGTAACATAGAAGAAGTAAGGTAAACTTAGAATGACAACCTTCAAACAAATCAGCGTACGCCCGAAATAAGTGTTAAATGCGATAATAGATGTTGCTGCCTAGGTAACCTGGATACAAATTTAAACTCCATGAGCTACATCTAAAGATGGCGCTGTGCAGGCGAAGTATGAAAATCTGAAGCTACGCCGTAATGTAAGGAGTTTGACAGTCTTATATAAATTACATTGTCTTTGGTTGTAACGGAGACGCTTCCTTCGCATGGCCAATAAGCAATTACCTACACAAAATTGTATCAGCTACGCCAATAAAGCCTACCAAACGAAGTTGTGGGAAACAGCTAGTGCCGAATAATGCCAGAAAACTTTAAACTCTACAAGCCAATGTCAACATCGGTAGTGTAGAAACAGGTTAATAAACTGTTACATAGAAAATAAACGTCAATGGATGCGGGCAATTCCTTGCTAGCTACTTGGTGCAAAATGGAGTAACTGACTGGCGCGCCCGGATGTTTGTGCTATCGAGAGTTTTTATCAATAAGGATTGGCGTTTCCCTGCTCAGCTGCTCGTGATCTAAGATACGGTATTAAAGATACACTGATACATACTTAGAGATCTTCTACTATCTTTAGTCCCGCGCCTTCACATTTCAAAAGGCTTCAATTGTTTATTATTATTTAAAAAAGCACCACCAACACTCTCAACGCATAATTGATGACTGTCTCACTCAGCTCGCACACATGTATTGAGAGTGTTGTCATGTTGTGGTGCTTTTTAAATACATTGAAGCGTTTTGAAATGTAAAGGCGCAGGACTTTAGATAGTAGAAGATCTCTACCTTATCTGCTCTTAGGTAATTACAATTAAATTAGGTAATAAATTTTAGTGAAATGGTGAAAAAAAGTCTGAAATAAATCAGTGTTTTAGAAGACACTCATGGTTCCCGCGACGTGAAAATTTCTAGAGCACTGTTTTTACTGTTGGTGAAATTTGATTGTAATATACGGGGTCAAGCATAACGTTGTGACTACAATTTACCCACATAATCAGCTATCGATTCTCAGCATAAAAAACTTTTTTTGGGTTGGAAAAAAAATCGTATGACCCCCAGTATGTGATTGATGGTGTGCGCGATATCTGACTCCCAAAGAAAATTATAAAAAAAACACCTAAAAATCATGTTGAGAATCGACAGCTGATTCTGCGGCTAAAATATCGTCACAACGTTTTGCTTGACCCTATATGTATACACTGTGAAGTTCCCAATCCGCACTGGGCCCGCGTGGGGACTATAGCCCAAACCCTCTCATGATGAGAGGAGGCCTGTGCCCAGCAGTGGGACGCAAATAGGCTGTAGTAGTAGTAGTAGTGGAAAGTCGTGCATACGTTTAAGATTAATAATTTTATTTTTATACTAGCTTTTTGCCCGCGACTTCGTCCGCGTGGAATTCGGTTAATCCGCGGGATCTAAGCGTTCTTCCGGGATAAACACGCTAGCGGTTTAGAAGTTACATACAAACTTTCAACCCCCGTTTTACCCTCTTAAGGGGGAAATTTCCAAAAATCCTTTATTATCGTTCACTTATCTTATAAAAGGAACCTTCCTGCCAAGTTTCACGTTTTTAAGCTTAGTGGTTTAGAAGTTTCATACAAACTTTCAACCCCCAATTTACCCCCTTAAAGAAGGAATTTCTAAAAATCCTCTCTTAGTGCTTCCCTACGTTCCCCAACGAACCTACATGCCAAATTTCAGCTCTGTACGACCAGTAGTTTCGGCTCTGCGTTGATCGATCAGTCAGTCAGTCAGTCAGTTTCTTGTTTTATATAAATTGTAACATGGCTATTTTAGAATTAAAAATACGCCTTTTATCTTAGTTTCGATTACTTAAAAAACGTCTTTGGATTCAGGGTTGTCAATTGTAAAAATCCTGATCACTTGACAAATTCGGTTGTTAATAAGATATTAATCTTATTTCAGAAAACCATTAGAAATATTGATAATTCTGGATAGGACAATAAATGAAATAATTATATTATTTATTTCATTTATTTTTAACATCATTTGGGATTGAATTCGATTCTTCGGTAGGACAACACTGTCAGTGCTTGAGTGCTGTCATTGAGAGATCTGTTTTTTTTCTGCTCGGAGGCTGCGCATGCAAACACATACGCCGAGATCGTGAATTTTGAAAATGGAGAAGGTCTCCAGCTCTGGAGTCTCCTCCTTGCTCCACATTACATAATGTGACTTTCGTCGTTGCGTTTCGCTGTTTCATTCTGCTTCGCCAACCTGGTGAGTCTTATTTTTTTACCTTGGAAACTTCTGTCCGTTTTCATAATTTATAAAAATATTAATTTTGTTTCAGCCATTATAATGTAACGTTAGCTTGTACAGAAGGTCCAAGCACCTTCAGAGTTATGATTGCGGTGGGAGGGATTCAGCCTTAAGGTAAACTTACATACACATGATCCCATGTGCCTCCGCCGCCATTTTGTCGGGCTTCTGTGGCATGCATGTATTCATATTTCTGTCCTTTGTTTCAGCTAAAATGGGAAAACCACTATTACATTAGCTTAATTTATTCTTCTGCAAGCTTCTGCACCTTCGGTTTCTGCAACTTGGGTAGCGGTGCTGCTTCGGCCCGCTGCACATTTACTTCTCCCTCGAGGTTGCGGCTCTTCCAGCCGTGTGAAATTGACTACTGTTTGATGGTTCCTCTCCATCTAAAGATGGCAGAGTAGGAAGACAACGAGCCAGGGACTGCCCTGTTGGAGACTTGGTATCGGTCCATCTGGACCGTTCACGCAGGTTAGATCCAACCAGGATTTAGGTAGCATTCCTGGAAACCTAGTCGAAATACTCTTTTAAGACACTTAAATTAAATTATACTAATAAAATGGTGGTGTGATTTTCTATTACCTAGGATTTTGAACACTTGACTAAGCCCAGGGTCTACACCCACCTCTCTCTAATTTTAGGACCTAATATTATGTTAACATTCTGACGGGGATATAGCAAATAAGCAGGACTACGTGAAACTATCTACTCACAATAAAATACCATCTGATAACAAACCTTGTTTGATTTCTTTAATATCCCCTTTGTAACTTAGGATTTCCCAGAGCTAGCTGGAGTAGGGAAATCCCAGGTGACAATATAGAAGATTGATACTTCCCAACTCTCACCGAAATGGGGCGTAGAAGTTGTTAACATGCATAAGAAGAAGAAATTAATCGTCCTTAACGACATAACGTATTTAAGAGAAAAAGGTGTACCTACGGATTTTTACCCGAAATCAATGATTCATTGATTGATTATTCGAAATTATGCCCGATTACTCCCACTGCCTGCGCTGCGCTGCGCATAGATCAGAGATGTCATGGTACGTATGTTGAGCCAAAAAAGGAAACATAATTACGGCTACATTTAGCATAAATTAAATCAAGTAACTATCATTGTCTGATAGATTTGAACAGTGAAAAGTAGTAAAGCAGGATATTTTTAGTAACATAGGTCATTACGACTTGGAAAGAGTGAAAAGGTTAAATTTTATTTTAAGTAAGCATTTAATTCGTAATGCAAACACCTATCACACCCGACACACACTTCGAAGTGTTTGATCATTTCGAACTACAACTATGAAGCAACTATGAGCTTTTTGAGAAGTCAGTTGATTAAGATTGGAATCGCTGTGGTATAAATATTAAAAGGTTGTATTTTAATTATAAATTAATAACGAGACCGTCGACGGCCTTAATTATATTGCTTTGGAAGTGACATCTTTTGGTGGCTGCAAATTACAGATCGGGTGTTTTGTAATAGTGGGAGATACGGCCTAAGGAATATATACCCTCATCTGTTATTTACTGCAACCCAAGTTCAAATGTTAAATAATTTGTATATTAATATAAGGCAAGTGGGTTAGCTAGCTAAATATGGGAGCAGCCGGTGAAATTTCTGGCACAGAGGCATTCCATCTTAGGCCTCAGGGTAGGCAACGCATTCGAGATCTTATGGTTTCTTAAAGGGGGATCATAGGATTTCGGTGTCCATTGGCCGCAGTGATAACTTACCATCAGGTGGGCTGTGCGCTCGTTTGCCCATACCATTGGTATAAAAACGCACCTTTTCTTTGATTAACTTTTTTTGATCATACATACCTGATATCGAGCTTACGGGGACAAAAGGAAAAAAACAACCTACTTCTGCATAGTGTCGCGTCAACTCGCGTCGCTATGAAACATTTGTCTAATTAATTCTTTATTTGCATGAGTCTGCCAATTATTTTTCAAATTGTTTTGAACCTTTCGGTCCTATGAAAATCTAATATAATAAATAAGTAATCAAAGAAATAAGTTGATCAAAAAATTTCGACTATTTTTCAACTCGCATCTTATGCCCTATAAGTATTTATCTATACAACCCACTTGCATTTTATTAATATACAAATTTATCTAACATTTAAACTTAGATTGTTTCAAGTAACAGATGAGGGTTAATATTCCTTAGGCCGTATCCCCTACTATGTAATGGTGGTTCCTCGAGTTGAGCAATTTCCCTTTTAATATCGTGATGTTTTGAGGTCAATTAGCTCTGATAATTAATTGACTGAGAATAATAATTAAACGCTTAACTCGTTGACTCGATTTCCCTTTTTTTCTTATTTGTCCTTGGTGGAACTAATTAGTATATAGCAACTTAGAGTGACTAAACATGCACTAGTGCATTTGTAAACGAAATAGTTAAACTAATGAGTAGGTATATACTACTACTACTACTGCAGCCTATTTGCGTTCCACTACTGGGCACAGGCCTCCCCTCGTCAAGAGAGGGGTTGGGCTATAGTCCCCACGCGGGCCCAGTGCGGATTGGGGACTTCACATACATTTCTTCACAATATTTTCCTTCACCGAAAAGCTCATAGTAAATTCAAATTGAAATTCAAAATGAGTATATGATGTTACATATATGTATTACACTTGTGCTCCGTCCCGGAAACCGTAAAGTATATGCCTACATTTTTATTTGCGAATATTAAGTAGGTACAAACCAACATCGCATTTAGGTTGCTGAATTGAGACGAAAATCGTCTAAATAGATAGGCTTAATTATAAATGGGCATACGCAATTTAAATGACTGTTCATCGAAAATGAATAAACTTTGATACTTTCACACATCTGTTAATGGGCTCAACGTTTAAATTGAAGATCAAAAGCTGAATTCAAGTTAAGTGACGTTTGGAGTTTCAACCTATATTATAATAAACCGTTTTATTACGACACTTTTTACAACGCTTTTATTAGGTGGTCGTGTAACTAACTAATAACACTATGTAAGGAATTTTTCAAGCTGAATTTAATTATCGTATCCACTTCTAATTATCGTATCATGATGAAACTAGGCACGTATGTGTAACTTTATGACAATGCAGTAATATGGCATCACGAGCTGATCTGATGATGGAGCTTGGAAGTGGCCACGGAAAAGTCAAAGTAGTTACATACACTACCTACATACAATTATAAATACATGATATACACAAATATATTTACACAATACATTTAAATCAATATATAAACATATTATAATACATATTTATATAATATATAGGTATATCAATAAAGCCAGGCGAAAATGAATATACCTAATGAATATAACTTCTTCTAATTCCATTAGCTTACTTTCATTTATTTACTTTCACGTTCGATTCCATGATCACCCTAAGCCCCTCCGTGTTGTTTAAGCTGCAAGTTGAGGGCCCGGCCGGGAAACAAAACTCTGTCGCCAAATACTCCGAGTTCTCTCCGTTCCCTAAAATTATTTACCTTTCATTCCGTTCACTAAATGAGTAGGTTTATTAGATTACCAAAAAGCTCTGCTCTTAATTGGGGCTTTCCAACAAATAACTTTTCTGTTTTCTCAAACTCGGACAGCTTTCTACTAAATATTGCTCGTAATTAAATTTGGCGAACCTAATATCCGACATTGGGCAAGGCTGTTTTTTTGTGATTGAAGTTTTTTTTTCGGATCCCGAGATGATTGGCTCTAATTGGCTCTGAATTATGTTTGCTTTCATGAAAAGGGACCGACGATACAGTGACTTATTTTATTATGTTATCGGCAATCACCGCCGTAGGACACATTTTGCGATTTTGTTTTCCTTTTATTTATCTTAAAAACTAGCTTTTGCCCGCGGCTTGTACGCGCATAAACATTAAAATGTAAATATTCCTATTTTTTTTCGTTCTAGTGGGAATTTCGGTATACCTATCCTCTTAGTGCTCCCCTACAGTCCGTCCACAAGGAAACTACAATATGTCAAATTCCAGCTTTCTGCGACCAGTGGTTTCGGCTGTGCTTTGTGTTGACAAATAAATGTAATGTAATAGTCAGTCAATCAGTTAGTCAGTCAGTAACGGAAGAGTTTTATATATTTAATAAACAGAATAAGAAAAGAGATAATTTTGAATTAAACAACATTTATCGAGTGATGGATTTTTTTTATTCTAAAGTTTATACAATTTTAGGTAAAAGGATGTGCTAATGAAATTGACTACCTACAAGGCCTACGTATTTATTTAAGGTGTATCTACGAACGGTTAAATCAAAAGAATACAAAGCAGCGAATAACATAAGATCGAATTATACTATTGTCTTGGAAATGGACTACATCCTGCAGCAGTAAATAAAGAGTGACACGGAGTGATGTTGGCACAAAAGAGATTGACTGCTGACTTACAGCGCCCTCTTCCGGAAATGGCAAGTGTAAATAATTACTTCTGCCGTAAATTAAACAGAAACACAAAGTGCTGGGAAATTACAGATAAGAATGACGTAAGATTTCAACGTTAAGACCGGAAATATTGTTTTTGACTTTTTCAATTATGAGACAAGAAAATACTTATTTCGTAACACGCAGTCGCCTAGTTGATAAGGTACAGTAGCGGTTTGCCGTTGGCCATCCGTTTGCGATGCGTTTCAATACCTACGAGTGGCGCAAGTATCTAAGAAATATTATTACAGAACAGGGACTGAATGACATCAGAGAATTTGGGAAGGTTTGCATTGCTCTACCGTTAACCTCTTTTTTGCCTGCCACTTTGAGTTCCTGAAACAGAGTTTGTCTACGTCACATATGTATCGTACATTCTACCAAAAGCCGCTGGTAATACTGCGTGGGAGCACGTAACGCCTTTAAGTTGGAAACTGACCTGACCAAAGGGATTCACGGCCTTTGATGTCATTCACGTCAGACACGTTTTGCGGCCAGGCTTTAGAGTACCATGCAATATTGTATTACGCAGATAAATAACTTATCCAACACTAAAAATCCTGTAAAGAACTCCGATTTTTTTGCATATTACTGTAATACTGTTTGAAAAATTATTGCGAAAATGAACAAAAGAAATGTGCCATTATTTTACCTACCCAAGGTAACGTTTTAAAAGTTATCAGTCTGATCGGCCTGTGAGGACTGTGAGCTGTAGTAGCGTCGACGAGTAACGCCGGGTTCCTACGTATATCCACAAAATGCATCATTTTGGCTACGGATGGTAAAAAAATAACAGATTCTCAATGGAGCAATTGTAAAATTATGACGATCCGTATGCGAGTAGGTTCTTCAACGTTCTTATTAAGTATCCATACTAATATTATAAATGCGTGGATGGACGTGAAGAACAGAATAAATGTAGGGTGGTTGAAGTGGCGACAGGTCTCAGGGACAATTTGTGACCCACGAATGCCTTTAAAACTTAAGGGGAAAATTTATAAGACCGTCGTGAGACCTGTCGTAATGTATGGATCTGAATGTTGGGCGACGAAAGGGACGGATGAAAAAAAATTGCACGTGGCTGAGATGCGAATGCTGAGATGGATGTGTGGTGTTACTAGAATGGATAAGATTAGAAATGAGTATATAAGGGGAAGTTTGAAAGTAGCGCCAATAACAGAAAAGATGAGGAGTAAAAGGTTGATGTGGTTTGGGCATGTGATGAGGAGGGATGAAAGCCATATTTCTAGAAGAGTATTAGATATGGATGTGGATGGATATAGAGGAAGAGGTAGACCTAGGAAGGTGTGGATGGATTGCGTGAAGGACGATATGTGTATGAAAGACGTCAGTAGAGAGATGACTGCTAATAGGAGCGAATGGAAGAAGAAAACATGTTGTGCCGACCCCAAATAACGTGGGAAAAGGGCAAGCAAATGATGACTAATATTATAAATGCGAAGGTAACTCTGTCTGTCTGTGTCTGTCTGTCTGTCTGTCTGTCTGTCTGTCTGTTTGTTATCTCTTCACGCTTCAAACACTGGACCAATTGAGATGAAATTTGACATGGAGATAGTTAAGGTCCCGGGAAAGGACATAGGGTACTTTTTCCCCGGAAAAACGCACAGTTCCCGCGGGAACGCGATAACCTAATTCCACGCGGGCGAAGTCGCGGGCGGAAGCTAGTAACTAAATATGTAACACTGTGCTAAATCTACTGCAGAACATTCGTTTTTTCGATATAAAATTACCAACACATTTTCCCCATTGTAATAATAATTCTCTATTTTCTTGTAATTGCCGTCGTCGATAGCGATTTTCTACAAAGCCAATAAAAAAGTTTTAATCCTCCAATAAAGTTAGCTTCGTGGAAAAAATGGCAATACATTCGAGTAAGCGACGATACATAGTCAATATTTTAACAAATAAAATGAGACGTTTGTACTGAAATTGTATTTGCAATGAAAAAGGTAGTCTTTAAATGATTGATTAGGCATTGCTTAAACTTTTAGGATCCATTATAATCGATCCACATTATGTATGTCCTTGTGAGCTTCGAAAACCCGCTAGCAACAAAAAAAAACTTTAGAGCCCAAAAATTACAATACATTATTAAAGTATAGTCACCTAAACTGAAAAATAGAAATAAACCACAAACGTAAATTGGGGCACTTAGGTAGTGTTCCAATCACGCAGGCAGCATTTCCCTCTACTACTATACTAGAACAGCCTATTTGCGTCCCACTGCTGGGCACAGGCTCTCATCATGAGAGGGTTTGGGCTATAAGTCCCCACGCGGGCCCAGTGCGGACTTCACACACATCTTTGAATTGCTTCGCAGATGCGTGCAGGTTTCCTCACGATGTTTTCCTTCACCGAAAAGCTCATGGTAAATTCAAATTGAATTTCGCACGTAAGTAAACTTTGAGGTGCGAACCGGAATTGAACCTCCGACCCTCGGCATGAGAGGCGGTAGGTCGAACCACTAGGCTACCACGGCTTTTCCCTCGCTGTATATAAGGCAATAGCCAGTGTTTGCGCGAGAAAGCTGCCCGCGCGAGGATCTCCCGTTGCTTTCCTCAAGCGCTTCCCTTTTTTTTTTTTTTTTTTTTTTTTTTTTTCGTGGGGAAATCCTCATGGATACCACCCTGTTCTGTGGGGAGCAGGGTGGTTATGCCGGACTTCTACCGGCTAAAACCCCACGTGGTCCTCGAAACGCCTTAGTGCCGGGGTTGCGGGTACGCATGGCATTCTTCCGCTTGCCCGGCGGCGCTGGCCGAAGCCCCTTCGGTGGAGGGGGGGCACCAAAGTGCCTCCACTTTACAGTCACGAGGCCTTAATCGATGTAGATGGGTAACGGACTCCCACTTATCCGTTACCCAGGCCTCAGTTATGGCGGAAACAGGAAACCTTGGTAGGCTCTCCTGCGCCGACCAGCTCTTTTGCGGCGGATTGCAAACTCACTTGGTCTTCCCTAACTCCCTGTTGAGCCCGAGCGCCCCTCTGCCCCATGACCCGAAAGTCTCCGCTTAGAAGCAACTACGCAACTATATTTCAATCTTCAATTCAATTCAATTCATTATTTATTCAGCAAACTAGCCATATAGGGGCACTTTTACACGTCAGAAATGAATTTACCGCAGGCGCTTCCAAGACCCATTGCTTGAGAAGAAGCGTCGCAACAAACTCAGCAGAAAGCATTTAAAAAAAAACACATACATATTTACCTTATTTACCAACATTTTCATTAGATACACGTATAAAATACACATATAGATATGTACTAAATCACATTTAAGGGATGTATAGTTCCTAACTTAAATCTAAGATCTTAGACATGTATAGTCTCCAAGGGTCCAGAAAAAAAACAATAATAATCATAATGGAGATGGCCTCCATTGTGAAATAAATATGAATTTCAGAGATGTCGAGTCTCAAAATGTCAATAAATAATCAAATACATGGATAATCATGTAAAGCACGACACAACTTAGTAAGGCACGTGACGAAGCACTTAAGCTGTCGACGCAGAGTCTATTACTGCTAAATCCACGCGCCATCTAAGTTGTATAAACTTGTATAAAAGAGTTCATTAATATGTGTCAATAAGAAAATATTGAGGTCTCTCGCTTTGTTAACCTTCAAGCGCCCTCAGGCATCTCAAGGCTCGCTGCTCCGACTCGACGGCTGGTCGAGGGGAGATAATTGACATTGCCATCATGTCGGTGCACTTGGCGTCTCACCCAGCGCAAAAAAACAAAATGCAATAGTTTATTCACCAAATTGGCCATACAGGCGCCGGTACCCGAAGAGCAGGATTAGGGATTTCACGTACATCCTTGAGTGACTTCTTACACTGAAAAATGGTACCAAGGTTTTACCGAATTATAACCAAAGTTTGATTTCTGCTTATACAAAAAAAGTGAATTGTGAACTACGTCTTATTAGTAACCAACCAGTGTAAGTGGTACAGCACGACACAACTTAGAAGGCGCGCGGCGAAGCACTTTTAAGCCGTTGAGGCAGAGTCTATTTTTGCTTAATCTACGTAATTTATTTTATTTATTCGTAGCGAAAGTTTGCTTATTTTCAATTTACCTCAAGTTAACTCAACTATTCGGCTAATCCTTTTTTTTCAGTGCAGGTGTTCACATGATGGTTTTTTTCACGTAAGTGATAAATTCAAATTGAATATCACACATAAGCTAACTCGATGGAAGTGCGAGTCAGATTCGAACCACTGATGGCCCTCTGCGAAGGCGGTAAGTTAAGCCATTAGGCGAACACGGCTTCAACAATAAAATAAATAGACCATTAAAAAAAGCATTTCCCAAAAGAAACTCGACTCACGCACTAAAACCCGCGTTTTCACCATTCAAGGCCCACGAGGGAAGCTTTTAGTTGGCTCGTACAAAACTACTTACCTTGTACTCAGCTCACCAAATGAATTTTATTAGATTTGATCCTAAAAGCTTTACTCACAACTTAATCACGCGGCCGCGCTAAACGTGTTAACTGTGAATAGAAATAACGACTATACAAAACTCACGTACTTGTACAAAAAAGACGTCCCTCAAAAGAGTGATTCATTGAGTTACCTACTATGAATAAGGTTTAGTTTTATCAACTTAACTCGAGTAAGAGGGTAACCTAGGTTTAGCGATGTTAGTGCGGGTGGGATTAAGAGGTGCAAGCCGGATTTGAACCCTGGGTGGTCTAACCACTTGGCTACCATGGCTTCCTAACATCCATATTATCCATATTTTATAATATGTATAAATGCGAAAGTAAGTCTGTCTGTCTGTCTGTCTGTTACCTTCACGTTTCCGCTGGACCGATTTGAATGAAATTTGGTATGGAGATAGTTGGAGTCCCGGGAAATGACATTGGCTACTTTTATCCCGGAAAAAAACATAGTTCTAGCGGGAATGCGATAACCGAATTCCACGCGGGCAAACTTGCAGGCAGCAGCTAGTAGGTAATAAAGCGACGATAATGATGATGATATACACGATCTCTATTTGTTCTCGCATTTCTAGTATTTATTTCCGACTCAAAAAAAGGAGGTTATCAATTTAATCTATTTAATACGTACCTATGTAAAAATATTGGAACCGCATAATCTTTAAGTACATTATTTGGGGTGATCTTTACATGTGAAAATGTAAAAAAATGAAAAGTGTCAACATATGATACTCTGTTTGAGCTTCCAAGCAAAATTACAAAATACGTGTGTACGTTTGTCGACGTATTTCGACCATATTTTTTTAATTCGTACATTTCATTCAACTTACTAACGTAATTGATAGTGATAAGTGTTTTCTACTCGCATTTGATATTTTGCAAACTCAAATACTGAAAGCGTTCCCAGTTTAAAAATGTTCCATTCAAATTTAACGTACGTGGCTCGCGCGGCACGCGTTCGTTAGCAAAATGCATAATGCAACGTCATTCCCGGTAAAGCTAAGAGCCGCCAAAAGTGAAATTTAAGAAAATGAAATGAACGTTCAGGTAGGTCACGAAATAATTTCAATTAAAATAGCAACGCGCTGAATCGATTATAATTTAATTGTTACTTCTAGTTTGCTTTTATTTTTAAAATTTTATTTAAATCGCAATTAATTGTGACTTCACCTAAAATGCTTCACTCACTCACTCACTCATTTCAGCCGAAAGACGTCCACTGCTGGACATAGGCCTCCCCCAAGGCTCGCCACTCAGACCGGTCCTGTGCTACTTGCTTCCACCGGTTTCCCGCGACCTTCACGAGGTCGTCGCTCCATCTTGTTGGAGGCCTACCGACAGCTCGTCTCCCGGTTCGCGGACGCCACTCGTGAACTTTCCGGCCCCATCGGCCATCAGTCCTGCGAGCAATGTGCCCCGCCCACTGCCACTTAAGGTTCGCAATTCTTCGGGCTATGTCGGTGACCCCAGTTTTACTGCGGATATCCTCATTTCTGATTCTATCACGCAGAGAAACCCCGAGCATAGCCCTTTCCATTGCCCTCTGAGTGACTTTGAGCCTTCTTATCAGACCCATCGTGAGCGCCCACGTCTCGGAACCATAAGTCGTCAGCCTAAAATGCTTATCAGTATGAAAATAAATTGTAGATATCTAATTTATAACGCTATCACACCGAACTAATTAAAAATTGCTTTTGATTAGTTGTATTAGGGCAGCTTAAACTAGAGGGTTGCGGTAGAATGCGTCAACGCGATCCCGCAACTTAAATGAGATCAAGTAAATTGAGAGTCGATAAACGAGAAGTCACTATGACTGGCCACCAAATTATTATTTCCTCAATAACAGCCGACAGTAACATCACAACTGCAGCCAGATTTTTCTGCTTGTACAAACGTAATTTTTGGTACGAAGCCCGTTTGGTTTGCACGGCGCTCGGCAAACAATCGAACGCGCTTCGTCTTCGCATCTAATCTTTGATTCCGCCAGCCCGCCACCGTTCAGCAGAACCGAGACGTTGGAGTGTCAACACAGGCGGGAGCAAAGGATTATTCACAGCCAATTTTTGTCACCTTGCGACGAAAAGAAGCACTTTTACTAGATTGTTATGTTGGCGATATTTCTTAACAATAGTAGATTGTGTGACAAGGGAGCAAAATGGTAAGTATATTTTACCGAGGATATATTTTACCGATTTCAGAATAGAATTCCGAGCAGAGCGAGGGATTCTAACGTGGAATCTTGAGCTAGCAAGGGATTCAAGCTATGTCACCCAAGGTTTAAATAATTTGGCTACCGTGTTGCACACTCTGCTTTTCACTGCTCCTATGAGAAAACCAGTAGCAGCAGGGATCAAAATCGTACCTTGCTCCCTAGAGAGCAATAATAATAATGTTTTATTTCAGGCGTATACCCATATAGCAATTTATATATATATAGCAATGTCTTGCTTTGCTCTCTGTTTGCGTGGCAGAAATGGAGAGGGAGCAGAATCGCATTTTGCTCTAAACGGTGAACAAAGTACTCCTTTTCGAATAGGAAGAGTGAAAAAAATTATTGTATGCTTAATTAAGCATTAGACGTAGTCTAGTTTAACTGTAAAGTCAACTCTCATGAGCTGTCATAGAGCGCTTTGGGCGCGTTTTAGCTTGAATTGGCAATCGATTATAATGTATATTTAAGACTTCGTCCGGCGTCGATTGCGTACCCGATGATATATGATGATTATAGTTACGATTATGACCATTTAATTATAGGCTACAAAACAGATTCAAAACAACACGGGGAATCATTGACATTTTGAGACTGTCGACATCTATGGAATTTATATTTATTTGACAATGGAGGCCATCTCCATTTTTTTTTTCTGGACCCTTGGAGACTATACATCTCTAAGATCTTAGATTTAAGTTTAAGTTAGGGACTATACATCCCTTCAATGTAATTTTAGTACGTACCTATATGTATATTTTATACATGTAATGAAAAATTTGTAAGTTTTGAAAAAAGGCCTTCTGCTTGAGTTTGTTGCGGCGCTTCTTCTCAAGCAATGGGTCTAGGAAGCACTGGTAAATTATTTTACTGACGTGTAAAAGTGCCCCTTTGTGGCCAATTTGTTGAATAAATGATTGAATTGAGTTGAATTGAATCTAAACCGATCGAAGGAAGGACCAATATTCTAAGTTATTTCATTTAACTGGTCAATGACCTGTGTTCGTGCAACCATTCGCAAACAAAACAATAATGCTGCGAACACAGGGAATAGAGTTGATGAAATGCATTTCCTCATTCCCGTTCCTAGGAACATTTAATCTACTTTTGCTTTAGTTTTTATAAAGTAAGTATCGAGTAGAATATTATTGGTATTTCTATCTATACTTTCACTAAGTAATAATAAGTCTGCATTTACGTTAAAAGCATAAGACGTATAGAAGAAACTATAAATAAAGATTAATCGTTACACTTTTTCAAAATAAAGATTTATTTTTATCCTAACTGAATATTACTACTACCAGCTTATTTGCGTCCCACTGCTGGGCACAGGCCTCCTCTCATCACGAGAGGGTTTGGGCTATGGTCTCCACGCGGGCCCAGTGCGGATTGGGGACTTCACACACATCTTTGAATTACTTCGCAGATGCGTGCAGGTTTCCTCACGATGTTTTCCTTGACCGAAAAGCTCAGTGGTAAATTCAAAGTGAATTTCGCACATAAGTAAACTTAGAAGTGCCAGCCGGAATCGAACCCCCGACCCTCTGCATGAGAGGCGGCAGATCGAACCACTAGGCCACCACGGCTTCAACTGAATATTCCCACGGGATATATATTAGATTCAAAAGCCGCTAGCGAGTCCAATTTATTTATTTAAAATATGCATGGTCCTTATTAAATGAAATAGTCTAGTTGTCCATCTAGATGTAGGTATTATAATATCCTTATATATAATATACGAGTATGTTCCTTGTATCCTTTAATATGTAAAAAGCAATATCCACTTTATTGTTGTATATCGTAAATATTCATGATTATATTTATAATTAAAATAACACCCATTTTGGGCTCAAACTAATTTTATAACGGGTTGCTTATGGTAACCGTGTGTTGATCGTTACAACATACGTAATTGAGTTTCAGAACTCGCGACGGTAATGTTTGTGGCAAACTTATCTATTCATGCGGATGAATTTAGAACTAAAATCACTGTATTCAAAATGTAGCAACAACTATCGACAGTGGCGCCAAGAGTGAATGAACAGGTAAGTTTGATCTCAGCCCAAACTGTAACATTCGGTATGGGCCTGTCCCCAATTGGGTCCTGCGACGAATAATGTTTAATGTATTGAATATCCTCTTCTGTCTGCAATATGTGTAATTGTGTAAGGAAGTTAGGAGTTGAGGAACTATGACTTTTGGTATATCTACACAAAGGTTAGGGACTTCTCATTTTATATGTACATAACTGAAAACATAAACATAATTCATTTCAACATGTAAATACATATCCTAACCACGCGTTATGTTCAACAAGTTTTAAAACTGCGATTTTATGGATTCTAATCCATCAGATGTAGGTACGTTTCTTTACAGTTTCTCTAAAATAAATCAACTGGCATCTTCTGGGATAGAATATCGACAAGAAGCGGTTAGTTGATTGAGGATGATTTTCAAAGATATCATAGGTAATATCCATCAATTAATTTCTGCCAAAGCACCAACTACATTACACGGTACACTAAATCTAAACGCTCGCTTCATGTTACGGATGACTTCAGTAGAAATAGACTTTCCAACTAGGTACCTACTCTATTTAATGGTCAGCTTGATCTATTCAATCGGTTGGAGGATGGGATAACACGAGGAAGCGATGAATTGGCCAGGCCGTTGACATTTAGAGCTAACCGCTTATATGTTAATTGAGCTCTTTGTTTAGCTCTCTCTAACCACATTCTGCTGAAGATAATCTTTTACCGTTCGAAAGACAAAATAATCACATAGCGTCGTACTGCCAAAAGTACCAAGCTAACGGATAACTCAATAATGTTATTATCTAAGTAATTTTTATCAAGCGAACGAACAGCTCAGTTTGCAATGCGTTACAAAAATGGTTTTTTGGCATCGTGTCAGCCTGAAATGTCCATTGCTGGATTTTCTTTCCTTGAATTAAACATCGCGGGTGTCTACTGCAAACATTTAGTTATATCTACATTTAATACAAATTCGCTAGTGGTAGGGTCTGGTGCTAGGTCCGTCCGGGGTGGTTACCATCGTCTTTTCCCGCTAACCTGCCGCAAAATAGCAGTGCTCGCACTGTTGTGTTCTGGTAGGGGGTTAAGGCAGCCGGTGAAATTTCTGGCACAGAAGCATTCCATCTTAGGCCTCAGGGTAGGCGTTCGAAATGTTATGGTTTCTTAATGGGGTATCATAGGATTTCGGTGACCACTAACCATCAGGTGGGCTGTGTGCTCGTTTACCTATACCACTGACACGAAAAAAAGTCAATAAATAGAAATAAGTGAGGCCTTTGTATACACTCTATAGTAGGTAATGTTTAGACTGCAGAAAGCAACATAACAAGCCTACCGGCCAAATGAAAACACACGAGCGCGAGAGTAAGCACTGCGCTCGTGGCGCCACCTGCGCCTAAGGCCCCGTGACAAACTGCGGCGGTCACCTGGCAAACAACATGTTAATGTGCCTCGAAATCACGCTGCATCCTTTGTCCCACAAAATGACTTAGGGCCGGTTCCTATATCCACGTAACGCCTCGTTTTGCCTACGGACGGTTAATATTTGACAGATTCTCTATGGAACAAATGTCAAAAACCAACCGTCCGTAGGCAAAACGAGGCGTTTCGTGGATATAGGAACCGGGCCTTAAATGACCCAGCTGCTTAGCATGCGACAATGCGAATTTATGTTTGCCATAAATATACATTTATTCAAGCCCACGACGTTAATTCACAGGGGTAGTTAACCTGCCCGACCTTTAGCGGTCCGGTGCGTTGCGTACCCTGAGCTTAAGGCTTTAGCCAGACGTGCATACAATTTACATCTTTTATTGTACTTTATGCTGATATTCTATCTCACTATCATCTATCATAAGAGAAAATTAATCGCCCAAAGGGTTAAGCCAATTGGCAACGGATTTATTTACACGCTTATGACGAAAAGGAATAATGAAGGTTTTACACTTCAGTCTATTCTGAAAACGTTCATTGTTTCCTTTAAAAGTGAATGCAAAATATATCAGCAATCTGATTCATTATTAGTGTACCTTAAGGAAAACCTAGTAAGGAAACCTGCACGAATCTGCGCAGTAAGTAATTCAAATATGTTTGTGAAGTCCCTAATCCGCACAGGGCCGCGTGGGGATTCAGTTTCAAGCTTCCTTTTATCTTGCGTTGGAAGATTTGCATTTGGATAGGTTAGTTGTAGTTTATTTATTGATGCATATACAGTCTTAATTTAAACTAGACGGATAATTTATATGTATAACATTTGAGCCATTTAACATTTGATTTGATAAAGGTAATAATATAGTCTTGGTTATTAATAGATTTGGTTGTATATACTATATACGTTTCTCAAATGTTATCATCATCATCATCATTTCAGCCGAAAGACGTCCACTGCTGGACATAGGCCTCCCCCAAGGCTCGCCACTCAGACCGGTCCTGTGCTACTTGCTTCCACCGGTTTCCCGCGACCTTCACGAGGTCGTCGCTCCATCTTGTTGGAGGCCTACCGACAGCTCGTCTCCCGGTTCGCGGGCGCCACTCGAGAACTTTCCGGCCCCATCGGCCATCAGTCCTGCGAGCAATGTGCCCCACCCACTGCCACTTAAGGCTCGCATAAATATCGTGCCTCCTCGAAAAACAGTTTCAACCGACTTTAAACGCTATTTGTTCAATGACAATGACAACAATATTATTAAGTTCGGTTATGCGAGTCACTTTAGAGCGCACCAAAGGATGCAACAACGGCAGCCAAGTCATGGCCAGGTTTGAAACAGTCGCTGTGACCTAAATCGGTCAGGAAGAACTCAGTCAGTTATTATTATGATTGGCAGGTATCATTTGAAAACTAACAAATGTATTTTTTTGGGAAAATTAAAAAAAAATATAGATTTTTCACTTGGTCTAAATTTCAATTAAGTAAATGTCATTGCAGACAGTTGAAAAATGTTTATTCAAGTTTAAATTTACAACCATAAATACATAGGTACCTAACTAAACTTAAAAAAAACACAACGTAACATAATTTTGCTAAGATTAGCTTGAATCTGATTTTCGCGGAGGGGCGATATTTTTGACGCCGAGTGTAGTAGGTACAGTTGATCAAGCAAAACATTAAAACAAATGTACTCGCCCATCCGTATTTTTGAATAATTCATGTTCGTACACAATCTATAGAGCAGACAGCGGAGCGTTTTACAAGATAAACAAATTTTATTGATCTCGCAGGCGTTGTTTGTGCCTCCACAATAAAATATTTACATTTACTTTGCAACACCTGCGTGTACTCGCTCGATCCACGGCCCACCGCAGGCATTAGAATAATGAACATTCAGCACCACCTCACTATTGCATAAAACATTTGTATTAATGCGAAGAAGAAGAAGATGACGCTGCATTTTTAAATAAGTAGTGCTATTTTTGTCGAGAATCATTCTTAATTCATAAATTTGAAGGTATTTTTGGACTACTGTAATAATAACATTAATAACTTAACGTTCTTATTAAAGACACTATATTTGCAGGCCAGAACTAAGAATTACAATAATATTTAAATGTTAGATTTCCATATAGGTCGCTTTTTGGGAGCGGAATGAGACTGAAAAGGGGCGTCATCTGATAAATGTAAATTTATTTGGGCCGCAAGCAAGTAATACAATTTTCAGTTCTGAAAATAGAACTGCTGGCCTTACGAGAGTAAAATAATTCAAAGCAAGAAATATAATAGTTAATTTCAAAATATTTTTAAGATTATAAACCTGTATTAAGTACCTACGTAATTGGAATTTAGTCAAAAGTAAATTGAGTACTGTATTGATTGATTGATTACTTTATGTTTTCTTTTAGCGTTGAAGACTAGATATTCATTGCCGTAATTCTGACACATTCATGGAGATACATCACAAACAAGTACGTGTAATTTATACTATTTATATTTCCTGATATTACTTATCCAAAGTTGATAGGTCGGTAATGGGTTGAATAGCTACACAAAATAGGTTAGATAAAATGTGTATGTACCTAAAGTGTGAATACGACAATTATAGTATTTATAGTAAATATATTAATGTAAGTAAATTCATAAATTGTTTACAAAGACAAAATGTCGCCACCATTAAGGACATAAAGCATTCAACAGCGGTAGACAGCCCTAACTTAGTGGGAAATCCAGAACAAACTTAACTAATTGTGATAACTGGAATATTAAACAGCTAACTTTGAATTCCAAAACGTGTAGAAAATAGGCCCAACGGATTTCAATCAATTATCTATACAGCCATAGCAATATTTATACAGAACTTGTAATTCGATTGACGCAATTCCTCCTTTTATACCTTTTGTTATCCGCAAAAGTTGTCACTGGATTTTGCAGTAGGCACCTACCTAACTGGTTAACGAATTCGCGAAAAGTCCGCAGAGTTTTACGTGCATGTTTTAACAACACGTGATTTTTTGTGACTTTTTCTAGAGTTCCCGGCTACGGGAATCTGGTTCACACACTTTTTATGAGTGCTTGCAGTTTTACAGGCTCGACTTAAAAAGCATCACGGTGACGGCGACGTGACGATGAGCACGAAAAATGTGAACTGTTCTGTTGATTGTGAAACTGATTGAATATTATGGTTGTTATATTGGTTTTCTGCGATCTTAAAAGTGACTCATCTTTTTAATCGATTTCTCAGCATCATAATTGAATCATTTTTGTCTTAACTTGATGTTTCGTTAATAAATTTACAAGTAAGTACTTACATAAAAATCGGACCTTTTCTTCGTACATTACTGAGTTCCATTACTAGCAATACAATAACCAACACATTGCCATGTTTTTGGAAAGAGTCTTGAGAATAAACTTAAGAATAAATAAGTAGTTTTAAAAACTAAAACAAAATAAGTAATTTTAAAAACTAAATCAAAATACGTAGTTTTAAAGTTAAAACAAACGCTTTGAATTTTCCGTGCCCACCTCCAAGCTCTATCATCAGATCGCTCGGTGGTACCATATTATTGCTTTGTCATCCAAGACATGCCAAGTTTCATCATGATACAAAGAAAAAACATCTGTCGTAACAAAACCAAGGAAATTATTCATGAAATGTGAGTTTATCTTTTACTTTTTATAAATTAGCCTGGTTGGTTCAATTTTCGATTTTTAACTAACGTGTTTTCGTCGGTATGGCAGGATGTAGGCCGCGCCGGAGAAGTATGACATTACTCGACCGCCTACATCGTTTTTCAACGACTATCGGAAAATACAAGATTTTTTGTGGTACAAATCGTTCGACTTTCGTAATTTATCCGACACGTTCGATTAACGCTCACGTGATTGGGTCGCCGATACTGGCGCTATGACCATGATTTCCTTTTCGCCATTACGTAATTATACCTCTGTAGAGTCGCCAGTCTGGTACAAATAGGTCGAAATTCTCTGTCACTATCTCCCGGTCTATTATGTATCAAAATTTTGTCTCTGAATATAAAAGTTTTAGATGATTTAAAACGAATAGTAAAAGGTACGTAGTTCTTGGGTGAATTTTTGAACACGACGTATTTTGGTAATTTTCGTGGCGCATTTTTTTTCTCTTATTTTATAATTTTGATAACGGATTACAGTAGAAATTGGAAGTATGAACAAAATGAAAAAAGAGGCACACTTTTGTGATGAATAGTTTAGCTACAATTCGGTGCCGAAAATTTTCATTGCACACAAATTACAAACGCGCCACACAAATTACATTTTTAACTTCAGTGACATCAATTTGCTCAGTAAAACTCACTTTTTTTGACTTTTAGATTTGTTTGCATTCATTAAAACAGCACACGATATTTCTTGAAAAAATCGATCATTTGGTGTAAATGAAAAAAATATTAGAAATCAAAATGCGTTTCTACAGACTAATTCAATAAAGTATACAATAGAACGTACTGTTATTGTATTTTTGTTGTTTTTTTAAGATAACAAGTATAATTAAGCATATACAATGCTCATACTGTCGAAATAAAACCTAAAATGTAATTTGTGTGGCGCGATTGTAATTTGTGTGGACTAAAGTGGCACACAAATTACGCCACCCAAATTACAGCAAAAGTGCATTTAATTTTTTTCTGTCGAAACCATTAGCTTTAGGTAAATGCGATAGGAATATTGATTCTCGATAATCTTAACTATAAAACACTTAAATAGACATCATTGTTAAAGAATTGAATATGCAATATTTACTGGCCACACAAATTACCTTGAAGGCTGACCAAAAACATCGTGTCACGAACTATCCTATTTTTTCTAAATTACAGCAAAGACTACGGGTCCACTGCGATCGGTAATCAAACGCGAACTAGTATGTCTTCAACGTAGTAGTTTAAAAATGGAGTTAAATAGCTCAAACAATCAGTAACCAGTAGGTATTTGCGAGTCATTAAAAGTTGTTGGCGCGCGGGACAAACACACTCCGATCTCTGTATTTTTAAATTATGAGATTTCTGCATAGTTTTTTGCTATATAATATAGGCCAGGAAGAGCCCTTTTAAATCCTTTTTACAGAAATGTATTACGACAATCACAGAAAAAGTTGTATTCATTTGCCTGAGCGAAACTACGCGTGTGACATACCTCACAGCTATGCTAATCGTGCATTTTCGGACTTTCAATAAAAAAAAATGCGTATTAATAAGCGTATAAATGATGGCAAAGAATACCACCATATTTTTTTCTTTTTGGAATATAGCATAGTTTTTTTTGCAAGCATGGGACATGCAAAAAAACTCGTGTTGAAAATTCACCCTCTTCATAAACGTAGTTTTTCATGACCCACGGGGAGAAAGCATACAGTAAAATGTGTCGTATAGATTTATTTTAGTGCGTTATTAAAGGTGGTAGAGTGAGTATCGAGAAGCAATCAATTCGTTTCGAGCTTCGTACAACTAAGAGCTCAGATTATTTCGCGCCATTTACTCCTTTCATCCGCCATCTTCATAATACGGGGGTCTGTACAAGGGGATTTTTCGCAGCAAGATTGAAGTTTTCCATTGTAATCCACAGCTTCAAACGAATATACAAGAAGTTCTACACGCTCTGAATTACATTAACACATTGCCATGTTTTCGAAAAGTGTGAGAATATACTTAAGAATAAATAAATAGTTTAAAAAACTAAAACAACAATTTGAATTTTCCGTGCAAGCTCCATAATCAGATCGCTCGGTGGTACTTACTATATTATTAGATTGTCATCCAAGTTACATCATAGGTACGTGCCAAGTTTCATCATGAGACGATAAATTAGAAGCGGGTAAAAGCTTGCAAGATTTCTTACATTGTGTTGATAGTTACTTACAGGACGGCCTAATAAAAGCGGATTGTAAAAAAATACGTTCGGCGGGTGTGTTATTTAAGGTGAGTAGTGAGGCAAAAATGCAAAATCGAGGTGTTTTTGTAACCATTTTTCTATAATTGTAACAAGTAGTCATCTGCAAAGTTTACGAATATGGAACACAAATATAGTCAATTAGTGTTTCTGGTATTTTATATCGTCTTATATGTAATGATTTGTACTATGGATGTCATTTAAGAAATCCTTAATCCTCCTATATGTAACCATTTATTTCCGCTTAGGAAAAAATCTGCGTTGCCAAATTTTTTGCAAGTACTTTTCAGAATTTTATCTAGGGCTTGACCTTCTTAACTTTTATGATAAATAGCTTTTAGACGAAAAACCTATGTCTTACTTAGTGTATAATCACAAGTATCACAACACACATTTGCTGCGCTTGTTAACGTAGGCGCTTTGTTGAATTATGCGGCGTTTTTAATATTTTTAAATATTTTTATTTATTAATTTAAAAATATCTAAACTATCATGATTACTAAAGCTAGAAGTAGAAAAGTTCGTTTCAAAAATTTGACTTTTATATTGGATTTGAAGTCGTGTTATTTTTCTATAACTTCATTGCATTATACAGAAAGTTGTGGATGTGAACAAGGCGACGTTGCGAGTTTCGGCACTCGTGTTGTTTACCTCGCGGTCGCGCGCGCTGTTGCCAGCTTGGTAGGTATCCCGAACTCAACCAGAAAAGTAGGGTCGCTTCGCCTGTTTGCGTCCACTTAGTGGAGTTGGCAAGTTTGAAGGTGAAAATAAAAATGTTCTAATTGAAATTTTGATTATAAAAGGAACGTAATGTATTGATTATATAGTCCTTTTCAATATAACTTATAGTTTTGGTCGAAACATCTGGTGGTTTTCAAAAAAACGACACAAATAGGCATATTAGGCGATTTACCAAGTTTGCGTCCACTTAATCCAGATTGCGTCCAGGTGGACGATGGCCCAATTCACGTCCACCAACTTAGAAAAGGAATCTGAATTGATGTTTTTATAGATAACTAGCTTTTCCCCGCAACTTCGTATGCGCAGAAATATTAAAATGAAAGATCCCGTTTTTTCCCGTTCCCGTGGGAATTTCGGGAAATTCTCTCTTAGCGCTCCCATACGTTCCCTAAGGAACCTGCATGCAAATTTCAGCCCGATCCGTCCAGTGGTTTGGGCTGTGCGTTGATAGATCACTATGTCAGTCAGTCACCTTTGAGTTTTATACACGGTGGGTCAGAAAATATGGCAAATAATTAACCCACCATATCAGCTATCGATTCTAAGTATATTGTATAGGTCTTACATTTTTTTTCCAGTTGGTAAAAAAAAAATGTATATGGGATTGGTTGTGTGAGCGACGCCTGAATCCTATACAAAATATGTTTACCTATACAATATACTTAGAATCGATAGCCGATACTATAGGTTAATTAGGTATTTGCCATATTTTCTGACCCACCATGTATATTTAGATGTACAGAATATATGTTTAGATTGTACAGAATGATCGGATTTTAACAATGACTTTATTCAAGAATATTTGACATTAAAAAATCATGATTATAATTAATAAAACCATGAAGATTTTTTTTCCAGACAGGCCAGTTTTCCTGCTGTTTGAACTTTATAATGTATGTAGTCATTAATCGGGGTTTTACCCTACATACGCATAATGCCTAATTGCATTGCATATTCTTAAACTGCGACTTTGATACGAAAAAACATTAAAAATATCTAAATATCACTAGTACCATGTTCAGCATGTAAATTAATTAAAAAAAGTATTCAATTCATAAAAAAATATACAAAAGGATATTTTAAGCGGTGATTTGAACCCGCGCAAGAGGGCGCTCTCATGTACGTCATGATGAATTTGGACCGCTGGGCCACGGTAGACTTAAGACAGCGGGCGAAATTAACCATTGGTATCGTTGTAATTTACGTTAGCGTATTTGGCGCGGTTATTATTGAGAGGATCGAGCTCGAACGCCCAAGGTCATCGACGGCTACAGGCGCCTTAAGTTTGGAACTTTTTTAAGAAATAACAAAAGGCAAATACAACTTGTACAGTCCGGACAGACAGTTCGTCTATCACAGCTGCATAATTTCAGTGCAGTTTGGCGCACGAAGTTGAAGTATGAGAGCCAGAGCTTTAGCGCCCCTCTAAATGAATTATGAAACCGTTGAATAACCAATAGTCCTAGCCTAGTGATACTGGGAGTAGCGTCCACAAAGGGCATTGAAATTTTAAAGTAGGTAGTAATTTATTTTGAACTGTCGGTGACAAAAATCAATTACAACATATTCAAATTATATGTTGTTTATTGGTTATTGAGGTATAAGTATAGTTTAAAAAATCTGAAAACAGCAGGAATTACCTAAATGGAGTTGACTATGCACTTGTAGCTGAAATAATAAACCGGAAAATGTTCGAACAGAGGCAAAACTACGGATAGAACGGAAATGTAAAAAAAAACCGCTATGAATCCATACATTTAGCTTTTGATACTGTACGCGTTCACGGTCCAATCAAGCCCGGGGGTGTATGCGCCTGACAGTGAATCGGGACTCGCCGGACCCTTTGGCTTTGTTTTGTAATCGATCTTCTGAAAATCGTCATCTCTTGAAATTAGAGTTCATTTGGCGGCGTGACATCCAATCCTTCACACAACGGCGCTAGCAGACTCTATTATTTAGATAAAACGAGTTTAGGAGACAATGGTTTCTAATTAATGTTTAACGAAAGCTAGCCGTACAAATCTACATTATTGAAAAAAAAATGAAAAAAAAATGCGTATTAATAAGCGTATAAATGATGGCAAAGAATACCACCATATTTTTTTCTTTTTGGAATATAGCATAGTTTTTTTTGCAAGCATGGGACATGCAAAAAACTCGTGTTGAAAATTCACCCTCTTCATAAACGTAGTTTTTCATGACCCACGGGGAGAAAGCATACAGTAAAATGTGTCGTATAGATTTATTTTAGTGCGTTATTAAAGGTGGCAGAGTGAGTATCGAGAAGCAATAAATTCGTTTCGAGCTTCGTACAACTAAGAGCTCAGATTATTTCGCGCCATTTACTCCTTTCATCCGCCATCTTCATAATACGGGGTCTGTACAAGGGGATTTTTCGCAGCAAGATTGAAGTTTTCCATTGTAATCCACAGCTTCAAACGAATATACAAGAATTTCTACACGCTCTGAATTACATTAACACATTGCCATGTTTTCGAAAAGTGTGAGAATATACTTAAGAATAAATAAATAGTTTAAAAACTAAAACAACAATTTGAATTTTCCGTGCAAGCTCCATAATCAGATCGCTCGGTGGTACTTACTATATTATTAGATTGTCATCCAAGTTACATCATAGGTACGTGCCAAGTTTCATCATGAGACGATAAATTAGAAGCGGGTAAAAGCTTGCAAGATTTCTTACATTGTGTTGATAGTTACTTACAGGACGGCCTAATAAAAGCGGATTGTAAAAAAATACGTTCGGCGGGTGTGTTATTTAAGTTTGGAACTTTTTTAAGAAATAACAAAAGGCAAATACAACTTGTACAGTCCGGACAGACAGTTCGTCTATCACAGCTGCATAATTTCAGTGCAGTTTGGCGCACGAAGTTGAAGTATGACGTGAAGATAGATTTATAGTAGGGTGGAGAGCCAGAGCTTTACCGCCCTCTAAATGAATTATGAAGCCGTTGAATAACCAATAGTCCTAGCCTAGTGATACTGGGAGTAGCGTCCACAAAGGGCATTGAAATTTTAAAGTAGGTAGTAATTTATTTTGAACTGTCGGTGACAAAAATCAATTACAACATATTCAAATTATATGTTGTTTATTGGATATTGAGGTATAAGTATATGGAGTAGACTATGAACTTGTAGCTGAAATAATAAACCGGAAAATGTTCGAACAGAGGCAAAACTACGGATAGAACGGAAATGTAAAAAAAAAACCGCTATGAATCCATACATTTAGCTTTTGATACTGTACGCGTTCACGGTCCAATCAAGCCCGGGGGTGTATGCGTCTGACAGTGAATCGGGACTCGCCGGACCCTTTGGCTTTGTTTTGTGATCGATCTTCTGAAAATCGTCATCTCTTGAAATTAGAGTTCATTTGGCGGCGTGACATCCAATCCTTCACACAACGGCGCTTTCAGACTCTATTATTTAGATAAAACGAGTTTAGGAGACAATGATTTCTAATTAATGTTTAACGAAAGCTAGCCGTACAAATCTACATTATTGAATGAGTTGTTGATTTCATAGATTGTACTAAAGTTGGAACTTGAAGTACCTAGTTAAGAATACGTTAAAATGGCTACAAATCTTACATAGAAAAAAATAATAAGAAAAAAACAATTTTGCGTATTTGTCTGGAATCTCTCTTCAGTTTTCATGGACACGTATTATTAACAGGACAGCCAAAATGATTTTCAAAGAACAGCCAAATTCGTTAATAATAGGTACCTATGCGCGTCATAAAGAACGAAAACTCTGCCGTTTAAAGTTTGTAGATTTTTTGCTGCGTGCGGATGAGTCGTTTCGGCCATTTCATTTTATTTATATGCTTGCCTATCGGGCGGTGGCGCTGCCAACGCATACACGCCTTTACAGTTTTGCCCAGTGTTAATCCACCCTTCATTTCTGTGGACTATTTTTCGATTTTTTTGTCACTCTTTGTGTATTTCATTTAAAACTGAAATGTGTGAAGCCAGCCAGCTATCGAACAATATAGCTTTATTTTTTATGTTCACTACACAAACGAATATGACCATGGACTGGACAAAGGTATACCATTGTCATTTACGGAATTTACTTATGGATTCACTTTTTTTCTAACTAACGTAAATGAGTCCAATCTGAGGTAGCTTTACATGAAACAAAATAATTTTGAAAAGTAAACGACCCTTTTGTATACAAAAGGTAAGTATACCTACAGACAAACAAAACATCAAAATCAATTTCGCAATTGGCAAAAAAATTAATGAGTCGTAAAAAAATATATTTAAATCCATTACCTTTTCTCTTAAGAATCAGTTCAAAACACTTTCCATTTGAAAATCAACCACACTTGTTGCTCCAGCGTTGCAGAACTTGCAGAGCTGTAACCGTCCTCGAGTGTTGCGTCGCGGTCGCCTAAATCAGTCGTCTGACGCCGCAACTTTGTCGCGTCTCTATGTGCATCCGTTTCTCGCCGCGACTGCGTGCGGTAATCCGCTCGTGCGTTCATTTATCCTCGCATTCCTGCTATACCAGTGAATGGAAAAGGTTTAATGTTTAAACAAAAAAGTGTCTACTTTCCTGGCGATAGTAAGGAAGATTTGTAACTAAAAAACCACCTTCAAACTCCGATATCCTTTAAAGTCTTTGAGTTCTTCTTCTTCTTCGTCTTCTTCAAGTTTTCTATAACATTGTCGATTTTTGAGTCGTTTCACTTGATACCGACTTTACAGGTCGTTGGAGTCTGAAGGCGGATTTTTTAATTTGTTTTTTTTCCTTCTACAATGTCCAAACATGTGTACACCAGGACGTATCACTTTAATCTTTGAAAGTGATACCAAAATCATATGCTTGCTATTAATTTTGAGGAGTTCCAACATTAAGGGACAGGAAAAATCAAGTTGGCTAAAAATAATAAATGGTTTAATTCATAGATTAGTTACCGTTTAGACCTAATACATAGACTAAGGTGCAGACACACGATGAGTAGGTATTAAGTTACTTGAATTTATTTAATTCATCTTCATTGTTAAGACTGTTCGATCAGTGGAACAAGAAGTAAGAACCCAAATATTTTGGGATCTACCAAATGTCATGTAAAATACCTAACTAAATGACGGTAGTTTTGAGAAACTATCGAATAAATCACACTGTAGCCCCATTTGCGCATCAAACGTTTATATACACGTCAAATGATCGTTGTAAATACGCCACAAGCGAACACAGCAGGCGTTGACAAAGCCACAGCTCTCGTCGGTTAGGAGTCTACCCAATTTGAGGTTTTAATTAGCATATCTGAACTCTGCGAGTTAGAACTACCATTCTACTCACAAAATCGAACTCCTAACTTCAGTTCATCCCGTCCTTTTTGCTACAATACATCGTGACCGAAGTATAACAAGGATGAAACTACAGTGGCAGTTTATAGGACAGGGCTGTACAAAATTGAGGCAAATAGTTATGCGCAATCTATAGCGAATTTGATTTGCTCTGACATGGTAAAGCAACTTCAAAATCAAACTAAATGTGTTGGAAACGTTATACCGTAATTAGAGTTTGTACTTTCCGGAATGCCTAATCTCAGTCTGTTTTAGTTAGGTTGATGAAATTTCAATCATTGTTCATTACACTGTGTAGCTACTCGTATCGTGTATTTATCTGACGGTTTAGTGTGGTTTAGTCTCCGTAACTTTTGAGTACTATGTTACTGTAAATGATGTTACAACATATTAGACTGTCATTAAAGCGTCCAATGTTAGAATATAATTTTGTTACTTCATAAAAGCCAGAATAATTAGAAGAATATTTTTAAAGTATACCTATCACGCCATTCAGAAGCGTTTTGAGTCACATTTTTTTATGTATTTATAGAAGTACTAAGCAATCAATTCTTAAAGCATTGAAATATCAAGAATTAGCAATCCACTTAGGGCGTAGTAGCAGTATGTGAAGTTATCCATTTTATGTGAAAAGTTGCAAACAAGAGCTCCTGTCTAGTAGCTCGTTCGTAACTCGGGAACAAGTGCAGGCGACGTGACATCTCCCCATTTAGTGCCCGACAAGCCAGAAATTCTTATCTAGGCTTAGACAAAGTTCTAAAATTATGCAACGGACGAAGTGCTATGAGATATAAAATATTCATGCTGAATAAATTTTCGAGGTTTGAAATATTTTTATTAGCTAAGTGTAGAAAGACATGTAGTTCTCGTTTCTTTTTAAAATAATTAAAATCTCTTGTCACAACAAAAGTAAGAATCAGTATGAATGTCTAATATAATATAATAAGTTTTCAAGTATGATACAATCCGATTTTTTTTTTTTTAATATATTCACCAGAATATCGCATTGCCTAAGCGTAAGCATTGTGAAAATAAATACAAACTATTAAAAAAAAATACCGAAGTCCACATAACAAAATTATTCATGTACCTATTGAGGGCACCCTTACAGAAGCCGAAGTATGGAAACTCTTTAACGCATTCACTGCCACTTATTTTTACGAACTTTCGCCAGGTGCCACATCTGTCATTAAGGGAACATTGCAACGCACATGTGCGTTCGAGGCACTGCGGGAAAGTCAGCAAAACGCATATATGCGTTGGTGGCAGTGAATGCCTTAAAAGGTGCTCGTATGGTCTGAGACACGAGCGGCCTTTAAAATTTATCAAAAAAAATAATGTTTTGTCTCATTTACCTGACAATTTCAGAGAAAAAAAGGCTGAAATTGATGTTCCCATTTCACAAGGTAAGTTATATATATAATTATGTTTAAAAGTTGCTTTATTATTAACATTTTAGATGAAGACATTTATAAAACTGGCGTCAAATTTTATTTATTAAAAAGTCCTTCAATTCTCTCCGCTGACTGTGTAAGAGGGATAAACAAAAAAATCTGTTGCACTATCCACAAGCGCTTGAATTCAAAATGAAATTCTACCGTCCACTGAGATACCAACATGGCTGAGCTCCGCGCCACTAGGTTATTTGTATTATTGGCAAGTTGAATATTTCTCGACCACCTAACAGAGCGCTTATTCGAGTTCAAAAAGTGATTCTATAGCGCACGGAAAAGGAATCTCCCTCGTATCGCTCTTCGGACCTGTTATTCGGGACGTCAAAAGTAACTGCTAAGTGAGTCAGTTAAACCTAAAGTACAAACGTCTTTCGGCGCGTGAAGTGAGATAGCTGACCCCTCCCAGTCCAATCGTGAACGTGTATGAGCGAGACGCACGGATCTAATAATAATTATTCAATTTATTTATTTATTACATTTTAGTTTTTGTATAGCGCTCCGTGGGTCACCTAGGTGTTGGCTGAAAAGCAGCAGGTGTTTGACACCTCAGCATTTATGCTGAGCCAGCAACCTCTCCGCTGCCGTGAAGACACACACACACTTGTTCCTATGTTTTTCTTTTTTTTTTGTGTTGTCGTGTTTGTAATATTATTTTTATGATTTTTTTGTGTATTTTTTTTTTGCTGTAAACTGTGTCTTCTGTGCAGCGAATAAATGTCTTTCTTCTTCTTCTAATAAAGTGCGCTTCTTTGAATTTGTATGAAGTATTCGAGCAATTTATGTAACTGGGGATTGTCTATCCTGTGTATGGACTCGAATGAGGCCCCAGACAACGTAGGCCCGTTCCCGAAATAGGCGTCATGTTTGGCTTAATACAGGAAAGCGTTTATGGTTCGAAACGATGCGATAAAGATAGGTGCGTCTACCTTTAATGACTGTGCTTATTTTAGAACGTTATTATTTTAGTTGTGCCCGCACGACCCGCACGATGTTATGTGAATATTGCATACTTTGACGTACGACGGCCAAGTTCGTGATAAGAGGTTACTACTACTACTACTACAGCCTGTTTGCGTCCCACTGCTGGGCACAGGCCTCCTTTCATCACGAGAGGGTTAAGAGGTTGAATATTTCCAATGCAATTTTCACAGCCTTTACTTAATGTGTTTAATTGAAAAAATATATATAATAATGGCTGTCAGCGTCTTAACAGACAAAATTTTTGCATTCCCATCACCCGGAGTACCTATCAAAAAAAAGAGTACCAAAAAGAAGCGAAATCTAATGTTTTAGAATATTGTCGTGTGTGTTTTTTTTCATTCGCTGGCTATTTGAGACACCTCTAGAAACTGACAAATCCATGGAGGTAATAAGTATAACTTCCATGGCCAAATCATCCACGATCATGGAAGTAGTAAATACTGATGTGGGGTAAGTGCGCCTAAATTTATTTCGCCCCTATGCCTTGTAAACAGCCAACTACTAGTTGAGTAATATTTATAGGTTTCGATATATTTATGTTAGGCGCACTTACCCCATCCTGGCGCACTTGCCCCGAAACTCAAAAATCCATGGAGGTAATAAGTACAACTTCCATGGCCAAATCATCCACGATCATGGAAGTAGTAAATACTGATGTGGGGTAAGTGCGCCTAAATTTATTTCGCCCCTATGCCTTGTTAACAGCCAACTACTAGTTGAGTAATATTTATAGGTTTCGATATATTTATGTTAGGCCCACTTACCCCATCCTGGCGCACTTGCCCCGAAACTCAAAAATCCATGGAGGTAATAAGTACAACTTCCATTGCCAAATCATCCACGATCATGGAAGTAGTAAATACTGATGTGGGGTAAGTGCGCCTAAATTTATTTCGCCCCTATGCCTTGTTAACAGCCAACTACTAGTTGAGTAATATTTATAGGTTTCGATATATTTATGGTAGGCGCACTTCCTGGCGCACTTGCCCCGACTGACCTTACGTATTTCCTCGCTGTTTGAGAAAAGCATTATATATACCTCGGCCGCAATTGCGATTGCCGGACTCGTACTAATAGAAGGCTTCGCTTCGCTCAGCCTTCTAACTGACTCGTCCGGCAATGCGCTACTTGGCGGCCTCTGCAATAATGTACTATTTCCAAAATTTGCATTACGCTCGAGTTTTATATTCCTAGTGGCTTATAATTTATGTTTCCACTCTACATTCGTTAAACAGAACTTGGCTCCTTTTTCACGTTTCAAAGCTATTTCCAGCCACTGAAAATAGTGATATTAAAATTTGTTATCCATATAAATATTTACGAGTGTCTTCATAAGGCCGAGTACTGTTGACAAGTGGTTTAGTGTTTCTTTTATTACCGGAGTAAGATCCACGTGGCTTTTACTACTTGTACTACACGAGGCTGTTAATCTCACACAATTTCCTCGTGCACTGTTTCAGACGGATTCATAAAACAGACGGACGGACAGGCTGAGCCGTGGCGCTGTAAATTATGCAAGCAAATCCGCCGTCCAGAGATTGCTTTCTGGCAGTGTCATAAAATACAAAGCTGTTCCTGATAAAGCGGCCTGTCATAACTTTCTTCGTGGCCTGTAAAATATGTAGCGCCTTAAAAATATCGCAAGTTAGCGCAAGTGGCCAGTTGAAAATGAAACGGAAATTAATAGAGTATTTTTACAGATTTGGAAGCTTTTTACCCGACTGCGCCAGAAGGAGGGTTACGTGAAAAACAAATAATATAAAGTGGATGTATGTATGAGTGTATATTTTTTGGCACGCTCTGTAGCCTTAACGGTCTGATGGATTTTAGCTTGTGAGGTGTCGTTAAATTGATCTTGATTGTAAGAGTGACACTGGGTATACGTATCAGAAGATCCTATTATCCTATTTAGAAATTGCTTTTCAAAATTTAGTTTTAAACAAAAACTTCTCAAATTTACTCCAAAGCCAGTCTGGGTCTGGAACCGGCTGACTACCTCAATACAATACATGAACTAACGTAATTACTAATAAGTACTTAATAAAATTAAGCATTGGAACTTATCTACTAATAATTACTGAACTAATAATAATTAACAATTAACTTTTAAAAAACTTAAAAAAAAAGCCGTGGTAGCCTAGTGGTTTGACCTACTGCCTCTCATGCAGAGGGTCGCGGGTTCAAATCCGGCTCGCATCTCTGAAATTATTTATCTGCGAAATTCAATTTGAATTTACCACTGAGCTTTTCGGTGAAGGAAAACATCGTGAGGAAACCTGCACGCATCATGCGAAGTAATTCGAGGATGTGTGTTAAGTCGCCAATCCGCACTGAGCCCGCGTGGGGACTATAGCCTAACCCTCTCGTGATGAGAGGAGGCATGTGCCCAGCAGTGGGCCGTAAATAAGGCTGTTGTAGTAGAATTAACTTTTTAATTTCTCATGTTACTTTTAACAGATAAATCTAACTCTTCTTATCCCCACTACTGATAATTTGTCCGATACTTCTTGTAACTTTTATCGCATGAAACCGCATCACTATCTGCTCTAAATAGTCATTTTCGCGTCTCGTACTCTTGTTAGGAGGTCCTGTACCTCAAGTGTATTTTTCGGACCTGGAAAATACTTCTCGACCGCGTTTGCGTTTACATCAAGATTGTATGAAAACTTGAACAGCGCCCCTAACGGTACGTTTTGTAACAAGGTTTAGCGAGTGTATTTTGATTAATAGGAATGAGTGACGAGCGAGTAAGTGAGTAAACGAAAACGTTCACGTTTTCGAGTGACTTTTAGTATGACAGAAACGCAGTAGTATACGCAATTCGATCTGTCAAGGTCACTGTCAGGCTAATAGTTTGAACATTTTTGAAGATACTAAACATGGAGATAAAATTTAGAAGACACGCGGCATGCAGGACTTTTCAGTGCCTTACAAAATTGCTGGTATTGCCTACATGGCTATCTGTATAGCTAGTATTTGGGCAAGAAGCGAAAGAGAGAACTCGGTTGAAGAGTTTCCTACCATATTATAGTTGGGACTTAGGAGTTGTTTACAAGCATAGTTTAGAGGAAGAAACCGGATATAGCGCTGCTAGGAAAGTATATGGAATACCGATTAGGCTACCGCAGGAATGTTTTTTAATGAGGAACTGTTCCTACGATAGTTTTACAGAGATGTTTAAGGGAAGATACTTAAGTATTGCTAATGTTGTCTCGGTCCAAGAAGGGAAAGGCCAATTACAGAAATGTTCACAAGAAGCGTAAGAAGCGTCATACTCCGCCCTACTCTAACGCCGCCTTATGATGGCCCATTTATAGTGGTTGAGAGGAGGAGCAAAGCGTGGGAACCTGATTAATAGAGAAGGCAAAGCGACGTGCGAATCAATCGGTCGCTTGAAACCAGCCTTTTTGCTGAACGATGAAGAGGCGTACATCGCGACGTAGTCGATATAGGAATAGTCTTTCCAGGCGTGGAGGATTGTGCCAGCACCATCGGCATCGTCCACAAGGCACGGCACGGAAGAGAGATAGGCCGTGTCATGGATTATAATTTCAGTAGACATAAGTACATATTGGGTGATGCTCACAAGAATTTCCAGTGTGTGACGGCACATTCTTGTGAGCCTCGCCCATTTAAGCGTTCTAAATTATTATGAAATAAATCAACTTGAAACTAACCAAGAAAGTAGTTTGTTCTCATCATCACCACTCCCGCTACATATGTGGTAGATTAACGTTAAATAAATCATGTAAAGGGAAATACTAAAAATGCAAAATTGTGGCTTAGTAGGTACTTATAGCTAAATAGAGCGGACAACATTCTTGACTGATGCGAATACCTAAAAGCATTATATCAATCTAGCTTATTCCGACGGTGACTTCATTCACGTGGAATTCGGAGCGTTCCCGCGGGAATTATGCTTAGTAACACCCCCCAATTCCCCAAGGAACCTATATGCCAAATTTCAGCTTTCTGCGGTTATAGTAGCTTCGGTTGTGCTTTGATCGATCAGTTGCTAGTTGCTGACATTTGCTAAAGAAATATACATACTTACAATAAATAACACCAATAATAAACTCAATGGAATATATAGCATGATTTATTAGTGTTTAAACTACTTAAAACTTGATGAAATTCTGGTAGGAATCAGCAGTTGGCTCAGCCACGGGGTCTGGTCTTAAAGTTGCCACAGTTCCACTTGACTTGCTGGGGCAGAGCCAGAAGGAACACTGAAAGAAAATGTAAGTGTATATTAGGTATTTAATTGAAGCCGTGATGGTGGCCAACTACTAGGCCACCGTCACCTATTTATGAAAGGGGACGACTGCCTGGATCAGTCGGGTGATCGGTCCTTCATTCGGAACCATTTCACCCATACCATCACCTATAGAACTCTTCATGCAGAGGATCGGCGGGCGTTCGAATCCGGCTCGCATCTCTGAGTTACTTTTGTGCAAAATTACCTACTACTTGGCTTTTCGGTGAACGAAAACATAGTGAATCGTAAAGAAACATGCACGCATTTGCGAAGTAATTCAAGAATGTAGGTACATGTGTGAGTCCCCAATCCAAACTGCGCCTGTGTAGGGCCCAAACCCTCTGGTGATGAGAGGAGGCTTGTGCCCAGCAGTGGGTATTGCATATGTCAAATAAAAATAAATACTATTATTATGTCTAATACTTACTGTTTCTTGCTTCTATGCACGCATTCTCCTTTGTATTTGATAAAAGTAACACGAGCTGCGCCAATTATTTCTACGTTACAAGAAATTTGGCTCAATTCAAAGTATGGATCTTAAAATATAATTATTCTCTTCTGTTCTCTTATATAATGGCTTCTTTCTAAGTATATGCAAGACAATTTTGCCACTCTCAAGTATGGCTTACCGGCCGAGCATTGTATGGAGGAAACAATTAATGTACGATATAAAAGATAAATCAAGTAAACTTGGTGAGGCTGAGGTGAAACAAACGTCAAAGTCCATCTTCTCTTCTCTTCAACTCAAAACACTTCGAGTAAACTATTCGTAAAACGTTCATCTTTAACCTTTGAGTGCATTTGTCAACACCATTCTCGCACACGTTCATGTATTGTCACCATCAGTTTGCGACATCCGCTATACACTATAAAATTGATGGTTTCTGTCTTGGACACTTCGCCATTATCAAAATATTGGCCTCAGGCCGGCAATTATTCAATAATAAACATTTAAATTATCATTAATATCAAATTTGAGGAGGCTTGGTAAACGTCAATCATGACAATGTCAAATATGTGACGGAAGGCAGTGAGTTAAAACGTCTCGATCGCGTTTGCGTTTCTTCAGGTTTTTTCTGTCAAAATTGTCAAAATGGCCATAAGTGTTGCCAAGTTACCTACATTTTCTAAAATTTCTAGGCAACCCGGAGTAATTTATGTAATTTAGTTTTTTGTTAAACCAAATCGAAGTACATAGTTATAGGTATATTCGTCACAAACGTGGAGTATCTCAACATTAAAAAAGAAAGACACACTTATACGTATGCGAAGAAGCTTAAATAAATAACATACTTAGTAAAAATTATCTCAAGAACACAATACAAGCATATTAAGACATAGACGATATACATATATCATTTATTTCACTTAAAAAATCTAAAATTTTGAAGTAAATTTGGATTCGACAGGTTCGAAAACCTAAGTTCTCACGTTCTCACGTGATAAAGTTGGGTGAGTAACTTTACTTCTTGCGTTTCGTTTAATTTACTTTTCAAACTGTCAAATACGAGCTTACACTCGCAGTTAGTCAGAAAACGTGTTAACGAATTCACATCCGTTTTCGTAAAGTAAATGTCACTCGCTGAATTGACTCCATGTTTTGCCGCTAGGGGTGCTATTTATGTTCTCATACAAAAATGATGAATAAACTCAAACGCGTTCGATGCGTTTAGCGCAAATAAAGATTTACACTCATGTGAGAAGAGGTACAAACAAACCGAGCCCGAAGTTGAAGCTTACACTCGCTTGTTAAAACAAAACCGATCGTGAATAGTTTACTCGATTAACTTCGTGACATCGTTTTGCATTTTAGGTGTAAAAAATACACTAGACCTACTGGCAAAATAACAGCGTTGTAGTCCTTCGACTGCAACATATGCTGAGTCAGAGCCTATTCATGCGCACACATTGCGGGCCCCTTGCACACCCATGTGTTGAAATTACTTGCCCTTTTAGTCAGTTAACATCTCTATGTGTGTTTTATGTTGAATACATATTTTCTTCTTCTTCTTCTTAAAAGTTTGTATACAGTGGAAATTGATCTATTATAAGTCAGGATTCACAATCAGCTGGAGAAAAATGGCCCCGTCAAAACGGGTGCCCGAACAGCTCGGGCACCCGTTTGGCCTTCGTTATAAAGAGGCGTTATTAGCATATTGGAACGTATTTTCTAATGTCATTTGCCCCATATATTTTGACATATTCTGTTAGGCACTGTTCGTCCATATGTTATTACTTATTATAGGTCAATGACAGTCGGGTTTTTTTATTTTATTTTTTCAAACATCGAGTTTGTTTTATATTAATTATTTTAGTAGTTACACAAAAGCTCTATTAGTAGGTATATTGTGTGCAGTAATTGTACAGACATCAGGACATCACTAAGGTTTTTTTATGATTAAATGTGATTTTACTATATGTATACTTTTCTTGTCAGAAAAGTCATGTCATGAAATTGAATTCGTTAGGACTTGGAAATGCATTATAAGCGCTAAGATTTAGCAAGAGCATAAAATAAATTGGAAATAATTCTGTTAACTATTCTTGTCTTAGACAGCTAGTTAAATGTTTACTAGCACTACAGTTTTAAAGCAAAGTAATTAGTTAAGGCACATAAACTGGATTTGATCCAGTTCACATTCACTATGCAGCAACGAGGCAAAACAAGTTTAAACGAATTCCCAACTCTATATAGACGTTCACGAACTTCTTCCGTGACAACTATATAGCACCTGCATAAGCAAATTTCCTCGCTTCGATACCAAACTCACCACTTCCTAGCGGAATGTACGAATCGTTTTGTATCAAATAGGAAATAGGGATACTGCACCAATACAGTAAGTTAGGTAAGAGTTTATCTTCGTTCTGTAATTTTGTTTACTTTTCCATTGAAATGTATAATGGTTCGAAAATGATGCGTCAGAAATGGTTTCAGCCTATTTTACTTTTACATATAGTTACTCGGAAATATTTTTATTTTTAGAGATCTATCAAACTCGATGGATATTTAGATTAATGCCTACTTAAAGTGAATGGGATCCTGTACGAGTGATTTAATCTCTCGCAAAAAATGGGAGTCTATCCTTATTTTGGATACTTATGGGAAATCCTATGTCCCTAAGTATGGAAACGAATGAGGCCTCTGTAACATACGATGCATCAAACCTATGCTAATGTATACATAGTGAACACTTCGTTTATACATAGTATAGATAAGGTAAACCTTGTTTGTGGTTTACACAACGTTTCATTCAGTCATACAAACAAGGATTGTTGAGATCATTGAGTCAAAGCAATAATTTCAGTCCCGTTGCGTTTGAGCCTCTGTGTGCAAGCTTATGCAGCCGTGTTGGCGGACCCTTATTATTGTGTGGTTTGCTGAACATTTCTGTTATTTTTTGCATTTCATTATATTTTTTACATACATACATCATATCGTCACACCTATATTCCCTTGCGGGGAAGGTAGGCAGAGGGGTTTCCTTCAAGGTCACATCACGCCACCCTTGACAAAGTTTTGAGGGTAGTGAGATCATCAACATTATAATATTTTTTGTACGAAAAATATATGTAGGCTGTCAAAAGATAAAAGTGATATGAAGTAATAAATAATAGGTAGGTAGCTCAAGAAGGTCTAAATACTCATAATTATTTATACTCGTAATACTCACATACAATTATAAATAATTGTCCCGTTCCAATCGAAGCATGTCGAAAGTTTTTTAACTACCTATATTTTTTTTTAATTAGTATGGATAGTATAATGATGTACTCGTATTATCGTAAAACATTTCCTCTTTTAATTAATAAACGGTTCGCAGTGAAGATTCTTGCGCTGGAAGGGCTTTATTATATCGATTAATTAACGCTGACACGTGCAAGTGCCCCGCTTTCAGAAAACGTATTACCAGGAGTGCCACTGGTTCATTAAACACAACATTTGATTTATTTCGTCGAAAAAAGGTAATTGGTGTTTAATTTTGGCCGAACGGAATCGAAATCAATAAATCAAATTCAATTCTTTCAAATTAATTGTTCTTTTTTATCGCTGAACACAGTCATGATGATGATTTCATTGAACTTCCATGACCTATCATTTTTGAAGTTCATCTATTTTAAATAAAACTCTACCATAACTGACTAACAAATCATAGCCGAAACTACTGGTCGTAGAAAGCTGAAATTCAGAATATATGCCCTTGGAGAGAGAGTGCATTAGGAGAGCACTAAGAGAGAATTTCCTAAACGGGAAAATGGGAAGCAAGTGGCACAGGACCGGTTTGAGTGACGAGCCTTTGGGAGGCCTATGTGCAGCAGTAGACGTATTTCGGCTGAAATGATGATGATGATGATGATGAACATGACTTTCTAATTTTTGATTATGAGTTGAATAAGAGCGGTGGGAATAGGTGTACGATTGAAAAAAATGAAGACTACGCTTTAATAATATCCATAACAGCCTATTTACGTCTCACTGCTGGGCACAGACCCTCTAATCACGAGAGGGTTTGGGCTGTAGCCCCCACGCGGACCCAGTTCGGATTAGGGACTTTAGACATATCCTTCAATTACTTCGCAGATTCATGCAGTTTTGGATTCATGAAAAAGCTTAGTGCTATATTTACAACTAGCTTTTCCCCGCAACTTCGTATGCGCAGAAATATTAAAAAGTAAAATCCCGGTTTTTCCCGTTCCCGTGGGAATTTTGCAAAATCCTTTCTTAGCGGATGCCTACGTCATAACATCTACCTGCATGCCAAATTTCAGCCCGATCCGTCCAGTGGTTTGGGCTGTGCGTTGATAGATCACCATGTCAGTCAGTCAGTCACCTTTGAGTTTTATATATTTAGATTATTGAGAGGCGGTAAGTCAAACCACAAGGCTACTGAGGCATTTTTTCTTCAATACAATGTGTTCTGTTAATTCCGGTGTTACTTATTAAAGTTCGATTATTAATTTTGACAGAATTTCACAGGATCCATCGCGCTTAGTTGGCACGAGAATATTTTCGGAGCAGTACGACTTCTCCCGTCGCAAACCACTTTAAATTAATTGCAACTAGTAGGTACAGATTGCTCCGCAAAAGGTAAGTGAATCAACATGAGTAATAACTTCTATTATTAGTCGAAAACATAATGTTTCTAGTATTGGAGTATTTCTCTACTTAAAGTAAGGTGGTTTTGCTTTTCGAGTATCCTCACTACTTACTATGTACTAGATACTAAATAATTTCTCGTCTATGTATTTAGTAAAAAAAAACCACAGAATATAAGGAATTTCGTTACATATTGCAGTTTATTTCAAATAACCCTAGGGAATACATAAACATAAAAACAATTTATTCACAACAAAATTCACAACAACAAAGTTGTAATAAAAGTGAAAGCCTAAGAATTTCATTAATAATTTTAGAGAATACTGTGTACTCAAAGTTTAAAAAACCGGCTAAGTGCGAGTCGGACTCGCGCACGAAGGGTTCCGTACTATCTCTAATATATAAAATTTTCGTGTCACAGTGTTTGTAACCAAACTCCTCCGAAACTGCTGGACCAATTTGGTGTGTATGTTCAGTAGCCCTGAGAATAAAACGTAAGCTATTTTTCATACCCAAAAAAAAATTCTAAGGCTGTACAAAGACCGCGGGGTCAGCTAGTTAACTATAAAAACGGCAAAAAAATCATGTCTGTTATTTGGGAGTTCCCTTAAATATTTATTTTATTCTATTTTTTTATTTCTTGTTACAGCGGCAACAGAAATATTTCATCTGTGAAAAGTTCAACCGTCTAACTATCACGGTTCATGAGATACAGCCTGGCGACAGACGGACAGACCGACAGACCAACAGACGGACAGACAGACGCACAGCGGAGTCTTAGTAAAAGGGTCCCGTTTCACCCTTTGGGTACGAAACCCTAAAAAAGGAAAATGTTTATTAGTTAATGAAGCGATGACCTGGTGGAGGTCGCGGGAAGTCGGTGGATGCGAGCGGAACAGGACCGATCGGAGTGACTAGCCTTGGGGGAGGCCTATGTTCAGCGTGGACGTCTATCGGATGATATGATGATGATGAATAAACATTTGTATCAATCCACATTTATAGACAAAAATGACACGTTCATAATTTTGTACTCTTTAAGATAAGGAATGTCATATAAGAACTTAAATATTTCCTCTTATTTTGAAATACCTTTAACGTCGCTTAAGTGCAAACTCATCAAGTATGTCGTTAATATATCAAGAGCTATTTTGTTCTCCTTGTCTCCTAAACTACAGGATTCTTGCAACTCATTACACTCCTTATTGAGCGGGCTTCTCAGGATCATCTTAAAGGATCGCTGTTTATTATGAATGAATAGTACATTTCATCGCAAGTGCCAAAAATTATGTGTGTTGGCCCGAGCGAAAGCAAGTTTAAGCAAGGGCGAATAAAATGTCAAATTGAACACTCCGGGGGAAAAATTACAATGAAGTAAGTAAGAAATCTTACAGGATCACGTTAAAAAAGTAAAGTGAACTAGTTTGCAAGAAAACTCGCACGCTCAATAGGTACTTAGTTGTTAAAATGCAACTATCTATTTGTCAACAAAGTGGTTTAATTGACCACAACATTTATCTACATCACGAGGTTTTAGCACCACCTTACGATTAGAATGCAAATACAATGTAATAATAATAGGCCAATGAAAATTGGATCCATAAAAAGCGTTTTGAGGAATTTATTTCTATGTAAGCTGGAAATCGTTTTAATACGAGTATCTTCAATCTGGTCCTACTACTTAACACATTAATGACTCGAAGAAATCTTATTTACACACATATCTACCTACTTACATTATATCACTCTTTCCCACAGGGAGCGGAGCCTTTTTACGGTTCCGAAGTCCACAAGGAACCCTTATAGATTCGCCATGTCCGTCCGTCCGTCTGTCCGCACTATTGCTCGGAGATGCTTCGTTCTAGAAAGCTGTAATTTGGCATGAATATACATATTAACTAATATAACGCTGACAAAGTGGTATAATAAAATTTTGAAATATTTTTTTTATAGGGTACCTCCCCTACTCGTAAAGTGGGGATGTAATTTCTTTTTCTTGCGTATACCATGCTACGGCATATCGTTAGGTTAGTAATAGGTCTTGAAAAAATATTGTGGGTTTGTTGAAACTATTTTTTGATTAACCGTTGCGTTTGTGCTAACTTATCACAGCTAAGTAGGCTGTACAAATTTACGAGTCATAGTCGACCAACTTATGAAATGATTAAAAACCCAATGATTTTTCTCGAGCGGCAGGGGCGTCGGGCGGGCACGTCATACCACACAGGCTAGCTAAGATGTTAAATAAGTCTTGGAAAGGTACTGTGGACATCGTCAACTTCGGAACCCTATACTTTGCGCGTGGCCCGACACGCACTTGCCCGGTTTTTTATTTGCTACGACTCTTACATACTCGCTTCTTAAACTTTAATTCCGTTCCGTTCAATTTGATTTGAAAATCGGCTGTGATTAGGCACACACATGTCTTGGAAACCTTCTCACTTGATAGAGGTTGGAAAAAAATAATTAAATGCTTCGTACAAAAAATAGAAAAGATCCATCCTTATATATTTCATTGCCTATAAAAAAACAAGACGAAAAAAATTGCGATTAAAAATGTCATATTGATATTCATGAGACTTTATTGTTAAAAACCCAATATGCATCTTCTAATGTGTATACTTAAATTATAGTTTAGTTAGAAAACTATTATTGAAGAAGTTCAGTGTTAGAAAAATACATTGTATATTTTATTCCAGAAAAGCGACGGAAGCTATGTTACATTGTAAATTGAAGAGATAAAAATATTGACGTACAGCCAATGGATATAAAATTACAAATAAAAATACGAGCATTGATTTCAAATTGCATTCCGTATCAGGTTTACGATGGCAGATCATAGTACATTACACACTTAGGGCGGTAAAGTGAAGAAAGCCTCAGATCGCGGGTAATTGGGGCCCGAGCCGGAGGCAAGGGCTTTAATCCAGCAGTCTGAAGCTTTCTCTACGACCGCCCGTGGTGAGTATACGATTTTACGTCACCACCTGGCCGTGGAGAGGGATTTTTCGTCGTGTCCGCGGGCGGTAAATCCCGCTTTTCAGCCTGGTATGACGTAAAATATATTTCATTTAAAGACGGTGGATTCAATACCTCTTACCTTTTAGCCTGTCTGCTGCATTTTTCATTAACAAAGCATTTATTTAAGTACCTAATGTAAAATTTGAATTCAGCGAACACGCAGAATCTATTGTCAACTCTACAATTTTACATATTGAATAGCCGCAATATTTCGAACTTTCTTTAATACCTACCAAATGTATGTTTAGACTAGCTTCCGTGCGTGACTTCGTCGACGCAAAATTCGGTGATAGCGTACAGTCAGCAGCAGAAGTAGATAAGCTGTCCAGGTGTTCAAAATGACCTACACACGTAAGGTCGTGTGTAGGTCATTTTGAACACCTGGACAGCTTATCTACTTCTGCTGCTGACTGTACCGCAGGAACTAGCCATGCGTTTTCGGGGTATAAAGTAGCATAAATATTCTGCCCCGTAGTTTTGATTTTAATCTTACCATATTTCATCAAAATCCGCTCATCGGATTAGTAGCCGTAAAAACGTAATAGGCAGACAGATAGCTACTTAATAGGAATGGAAGTATGGATATGGACTTGGGAGACTACAGAAATGATGAGTTATAAAAATAAAAGTCTAGGCTCCGTTTTTAGCTCAAGTAAACTTCGATTCCTATAGGTACAGTCAGCAGCAGAAGTAGATAAGCTGTCCAGGTGTTCAAAATGACCTACACACGACCTTATTCTTAAGACGTTAAGGGCGTGTGTAGGTCATTTTGAACACCTGGACAGCTTATCTACTTCTGCTGCTGACTGTACATTTCGTTCCTCGGGCGGCATGCAGCCGTGTAACGCGTGTTTGCCGACGCTGCGCACCAGGGGCGACAACCCGTATAATAGAATCAGCATTCAAGGCGAATGGATATGTAAGGCACTTAGCTGTAACACGGCTGCCTGTGGCAGTTTTGCTCGGACAGCCTTTTCAAAAGATGAGAAATAGTTATTTTCTGCTCCCGGACCACCCGGGACGATTAATCATTCGCACTCTGCGGGAGCTCGGATTGACCTACGTCCAGCGCGTCACTTCAGACTTGCGTTTGTTTCTTCCCTTGTAGCACAAAAAAGTTTTTGTACGCAAGAGTTAATGCCGAGTTTTTCGGGTGTTGAGATTCCCCACGCTCCGCGGAGCTCTTTTGAAGCTTTGTTGGAAACTGGTGTGTGCAAATAACATCAGTTTTTTTTGGTAACCTCTTTTGTTGCGTGGCAGTATAAATAAGGCGGGCTTTAAACGACAGGTGACGCATTAGTCAACTCTATTACCATCCTCGTGCACATAATAGCAAGCTTAAGCCTGAACATTTCGAAGGAAGAATTTGAGCGTTGGTATCTATCTATATTGTAACCATACTACATTGAGAATTGTAGCGGAAAACGTTACCTAAACGATATATGTCGCTTTTTGTACAACAAAAGGATTGTACCGATGCGCTCGATAGCCGCTGTTCAAAACTATAATAACTGAACAAAAGCGAGCTTTTTATTGCATTGCATGACAAAATATCCAGATGAAACTTCAATAAACTGTTACATTTTACTCGTTCACTTTTCGGGACACACAGTGACTGTTAAAGGGATATAAGGAACCGAATTGTATGTACAGTGCTGGGTCTGTAGTGGTATTTATTCCGAGGCGCAAACTTATTTGTAAGACAAAAAGGTATTGTTCGCCTATTATTAGGGAAACGTGAGTTTCGCCCCAGGACGGAAGCCGCTATAGTGCCACGAGGTAGATGAAGGGACTGACCGATAATAATGGAATTACATGTTTGCGCAACGTAATCTAAGGCAGTGCGAGGCATTCAATCCACGTATGTACCTACTTTTACTAGGATTTATTAAAAGAGGCCAGGTCGGTGAAAACGTCTGAAATATTGGGCACGTCAGGTAAATTTATAGGGCTAATATATATTGCGAGAGGCTCAATTTTCGTGTGGGTTACTTTGATTTTTTTATCTAAGAAAATATAGATAACTTGTAGAAGTACGGTTCCAAGTGTTCCGGGTAGGGTTCCGGCAACGCATTGGTGACGCCTCTGGTGTTACAAATGTAGGCGGCGGTAACCGCTTTCCATCAGGTGTGCCGTCTGCCTGTTTGTCCGTCTTTGTAATCATCTATATTGAATATTGGTTATATTAGAATTTTACTAACTAGAAGCCTAAACTTGAAAAAATAATAACAATATTGCCAACACTTCATAATAACTGTTTCGTCAATGCATGTGACAACAGATTTAATTTACCACTGAGCTTTTTGGCGAAGGAAAACATCTCGAGGAAGCCGAAAGCATCTGCGAAGTAAATAATTCAAGGAAGTCCTCAATCCGCATTGAGCACGCGTGGGGACTATAGCCCAAGCCCTCTCAGCAGTGGGCAGTAAATAGGCTGTTGTGTTGGTGGTGGATAACAGGTACAAATCATAATTATGATGATGCCATCCGGACCGATTTCAGCCACAGCGAGTGTATTGAGTTTTTTGTTACATAAAATATATTTTTTTAGATAAGTTACGCTCCTCTGCTCTGATATCACTAATTGCTTCCATCTCGACAATCCAATCAAAGTCGTACAACTTTTTACCCCCAGAGTAGAACCAATAAACATTTATGAGCTAGCGGATTCTATCACAGCTCGTAAACGGGACACCATAAAAATGTATGCGCTGTCGATATTAACCAACAGCTGATGAGGGCGATTATGTTTATGGGACACGCATTCCGTACGGAAGCCCCTAAAGCCTTAAGCCCCGAGGCGTTCCGAGTCCCAAGTGCTGCCATGTATCATTTTTATAGCCTCAGCCAAAGTGAATTTGCAGGCCGAGATAACACGTACGTGTTAGTCATTTACTCACATCTAATGTGGCCAGGAGCACCTATAATTTGTGGTAGGCCAAAACGACGCCCTTGAATTTTAGCGGAACATAATGCTGTTCGTTTGCCCTGCAACTTCTGCAAGTAATGGCCGCCGTTTGTGGTAGGTAAATGTTCTACTTGTACATTCAATTCCTTGATGTGTTATTTGTGTGTTTACAGAAAAGTGTACACGTAAAACTCTTTTCTAAATTTTAAATTTCGTCCAAACTGTTCGATCCCGTTCTGGGATCGTTTGTATAAAGAAATAATTATGGCCCTTTGCGTTAAATTTTAAATGAAATCTTATATTCAGAGGGTTTATCCTGCCATTTCATCACAAGGCATAAAAATAATTGTAGTACGCAGTCTCAAGGGTAACAAAAAAACATTTATAGAAATATCCAGAGAACAGAAAGAGCTCTTTGCAATTAATTTACGCACTAAAAGAGTAGAATCAATTTAAATTGTCAGTGTTATTCAATTTAAATAGCGAAATAGTATCACGCCTGAAAAATTGTATATTGACGCCAAATACTTTAACTTTAATTTAAACCATCGTCTGAGAAATGCCGAGCTAGATCGGAGTATTTTATCACAGAATCTTCGATGGATTGCTGTCATTTATTTTATTTTTCTACTTAATTAATTTAATTAAAAAATGTTCGCTTTAACTGACTACTTCAAACGGCCTTAATTTCAGTCGGCACTTATTCTAGAGAAACCCGAGACCCTTTGTTCTTTGAAAATTCGAGTACTTTTATCTATTATCTACGAAAGCAAAGTAATTTCTAAAACTTAATCACTTTTTTGTTGAAGTTTATGCAGTGTATTTTCATCCAATAGACCGTAGTGTCTTGTCGAAAGTTTTTGACCAGTGTTTGTTGCCAGTGATGACTTATGTTTCCGAGAGGTGGGCGCTTGTGTTGGGCCAAATATTCTTACTTGGCTCAAAGTTACTCATAGGACAATGGAGAGGGTATGCTCAGGGTTTTTCCGCGTGATACAATTAGAAATTTTGATATCCACAGTAGAGTTAGGGTCACCTACATAGCCAGAAGAATTGCGAACCTTAAGTGAAAGGAATCGGGGTTCATAGCTCGCAGGACTGATGGCCAAGAGGCCAGAAAGGTGAACTGGGAAACGAGACGGTCGGTGCACGGTGGATGCACGTGGCACAAAACCGGTTTGAGTCGCGCCTTGGGAGGAGGCCTATGTCCAGCAGCAGTGGACGCCTTTCGGCTGATTTGATGACGTGAATGATGATGGTTGGTCAAATTATGAATCCATAAAACGTTACGTGAACGCCAATGTAGGTAAGTACTGTTTAGATCGATAAAAGCACCATTTACATAAAAACAATTCTATTTTCGTGTAGGTACTCGTATTTTGTACGCTTTTAAGTAACACGCATGAATTAACGCTACTTTTGTCATGACTGGGGACTGAATAAATTTAATGAGGGTCCACACCCATTCTTCGCTCCCTTTGTGCTTCTAAACATGTCATCCTGACTTGCTACTTGTAGTGTATATTATACACCAACAAAAGAAAATTTTGCTAAAATATAAACTTGAGATGAAATCGTATTTATTCGTACGTTTTTATTTTAGACTAGCTTCTGCCCGGTTATCGCGCTCCCGCAGGAACTATGTATTTGCCCTTTTCCGGGACCCCAACTATCTCCATGCCAAATTTCATCTCAATTGGTCCAGCAGTTGAAGCGTGAAGAGGTAACAGACAGAGTTACTTTCGCATTTATATTATTATATGGATAATATGGATATGGATTAACGAACACGAATTTCATGTAAATGCGCGCTTCCAAACTGTTTGAAATGTTAATAAACAGCAACTAGTTAGGTAAATCTGAGGTCAAACCACACGAGACATCAGCTGCGCGCGGTCATCCATGTATCCAGAACTTTACTACGGTTTTATATTTACGGCAACGTACATCCTAGACGTTTTGTCTGCCGGGGATATTACTCATCGCAACACGGAAGTGTCGACGGCGACATCCGCGATTGCAGCGTGCAGCCGTGTTTGTCAATGTCCGTGATTTATCGCTGGCCAGTGTCAAAATGTTCACGTGTTTACCTTTGCCCCGCACTTTTGACATATCAGAGTCATTGGTGTTTCGCAATTTATATGTGTTAGCGAAGAAAACTTACAGTGCAGTGAGCCTTTTGTGTTTTTACTTAAGTACGTATCCAAAATTAATACTGATAAAACAATCATTCGGTCATCCATTCATCAATCTAGTTTTGCATACGTACGTATTTGAATATCCGCAGTAGAACTGGGGTCACCGACATAGCCCGAAGAATTGCGAACCTTAAGTGGCAGTGGGCGGGGCACATTGCTCGCAGGACTGATGGCCGATGAGGCCAGAAAGTCCTGGAGTGCCGTCCGCGAATCGGTAGACAAGCTGTCGGTAGGCCAACAAGATGGAGTGACGACCTTGTAAAGGTCGCGGAAACGCGGTGGATGCGAGTGGCACAGGACCAGTCTGAGTGGCGCGCCTTGGGGGAGGCCTATGTCCAGCAGTGGACGTCTATCGGCTGAAATAATGATGATGATGAATATGATACCGTATTTGAATTGAAAAACCATGTGTCATTTATATTGCCATGACTTGGGCTTAAAATGGTTTAGGTTTTGGTCAGGTGTAGGGGTCAAGCAAAACGTTATGACGATATTTTAACCACAGTATCAGATATTCTAAGCATGTTTTTTAGACTTTTAATTTTTTTCGAGTTCATAAAACGTGTGGTATAGATGACGTGGGCGGCACCCATTGACTTATAATAAGTAATAACATATGGACGCGCAGTGCCTAACAGAATATGTCAAAATATACGGAGCAAACTGACATTAGAAAATACGTTCCAATGTGCTAATAACGCCTCTTTATAACGAAGGCCAAACGGGTGCCCGAGATGTGTCTGGCACCCGTTTTGACGGGGTCATTTTTCTCCGGCTGATTGTGAATCCTTACTTATAATAGATCAATGGCGGCACCTGAATCTCATACTGTAAAGGCCATGTCGTTTTGACCCCGTATAGATAGTAGGTATAACCGAGATCTCTGTCTTAATACAAATATCAGTGGCGGTGTTTCAGTCTACCAATAGAATATGTATAAACTACAATGCCTTTAGAAACTATAATTGTAATTTGAGGGAGGTATTCAATATTTTTCCTACAATCATGGTCTGGCTTCACCATGCCTCTTTCACAAAATTGCTTATTTGTCAAAATGTAGTGTGCGTATTCTTAATGTCTACATAGAAATAAGTAAACATTTTACACAGACGGTATAAAAAGGAAACACGGACAAATTTACAAAGCAGCTACATACTCACTATCCTCTTTGAAGTAAAGAAAGTTCATACATAAAGATCATCAAATCTTGAATCGTAATTCTCCTTCTATCAGCGAACATAAACTTGACCATTTCTGAGGGGAAAAATTAGAGTTTCACGACCGGAAATTGTTTCAAAATGAATTTTCCGAGTAACAAGGGTCGTTCAAAAACTGGAATTGCCTAAGAGAAGAAATACGAGCGAACTTCGATCATAGAACCGCTTATAGCCATTTATACGGCCAAATGGCTAAAACGTATGGACGCCCAACCATGACTTGAGGCGACGTCCGGACAAATTATTTGACTTTGGTTAAATTTTGCGGAAAAAAAATGTGTTAAAAGTTCAAGTGCTTCGATCTTAAAGGCTTTCCGAATATACGAAGTGAAATTTGATGATTTTGAACAGATTAAATTTTTTCATGTATGTTAGCCCAAACCCTCTTGTGGTGAGAGGAGGCCTGTGTCCAGCAGTGGGACCTAAATAGGCTAATGTGGCAGTAGTGATTTCAACGACAATTTTAATAACACTACCTGTATTATATAATTATTATAGCTCTCCCAACAACCGCCATGAAAGTTCGATGGCTTAGTTGGGTGAAGAATATAACAACTAAGTAATAATAGATTCCACCAAACGGACAATCTACCAAGAGTGGAAGCATAAATATGTTAAACTTAATATTTATTTAATGACTTCAACTTTAAATCTAGCTGCTTAAAGTTCACGCGACGCGTGAGAGATCCTATAGGGAACAGGGAGATCCTTATTTTAAGACTTCGAATATAGCCCCAGACAATTGCACACTAGAAACGTTGTGGCACTCTTGAATCGCATCCACGGGATGGCAATCGTTCATAGTGTTAGCACGTTTAATAGAACTTAAACAATAAATCAATCAGTTGTTAAATAGATCGTATTAGTGATTAATAGGTAGAATGCCGCTAAAGTAACATTATGTGCTCCAATTTTCCAGTAAAATCCAATTTGAGCCAGATTATGCAACAACATGCAAACTTAGTTACAGTTCTGAACAATGTGTGATGAAAATTTCACACCTACATTAACTTTAGAAGGTAAGCACTTCCGCAAAAAAACAACAGACTGAACAGACTGTTAACGCATTCACTGCCACCGACGCATATGTGCGTTTTGCTTATTTTCCCGCAGTGCCTTGAACGCACATGTGCGTTCGAGGCACTGCGGGAAAGTCAGCAAAACGCATATATGCGTTGGTGGCAGTGAATGCCTTAATAACACTATTCTACCTAACCTATGTACTAATACTAGACGCATCATTTAATATGTTCTCGAGTGCGCCAGCCCTAGCGCTAGGGCGTGGCCTCCGAAAGAGCGCGGTGCATGTGATAGAAAGAGATGGCCAATTTGGGAGCGTACGGTGCAACAAAACCGGTTTTTTGTTAGCAGTCGGCCTTCTGTACGTTAGTACTATTACTTATTCTGTGGCCAGATGCAATTACGTCACTTGCTGGATAAACTATTGTATTTTCAATCTAATATATTTTATTACCAAACTAGCAGTTTGCCCACGACTTCATCCCGCGTTGACTATCAAGTCAACCCGATGATACTATACATAGGTACTTATAGTTGTAGTAGTTTTGAAAAACTGGTTCAACCCGTAGAAAACCCGTTCCCTTAGAAATATCGGGATGATAAATATCCTATGTTATTGCCCAGGTCTCAAACTATTTCCATACTAAAATTTAGTTGTTGCGACATGAAGGAAGGACAAACAAACATAGTATATAGTATCAGTATAGTAGATCTGATAGTATATCATAGTGTAGGTATAGTAGTGGATTGCGCTACAATCATGGCCCAACGACACCCAACAACGGTCAAGGATTTCGATGTCGGTGTTCTATCTCCCATATGTCAATAGGAGTAGAAAAGTGTGTTACAGTAATATAATATTTTTTGCAGATAAGCGACCTAGTGGTTCATTCGATTGTAAATATGTTCGTGTTATTTGGGTTAGGTTTTGATAAGTACACCCTTATTTTATGTTACTAGATTTTTTTGCAATGCGTATAGATGCTCGCTTCAATAACATCCACTGGATCGATTGCAGTAAATTTCGACCCCGGTTAAGGTAAATCGCAGGGTCATATATGGATCTAGCATAAAGCCTTTTAATGAATAGAGTGAAGTCAGAATATGCACAAATTGTCTAATAAGCTCGGCCTGGCCGGCCCATTACGTTTCACAAATAGACCATTAGGTCCCAGCCCCTTTGCTATTTCAAAAGGATGAAGGGTTAATTTACGAGCTCAAAATTTAAATCTACGAGCAACTTGTTTAATAGCAGCTTTCAGGGTTAACTGTGTTGTTAAGCCGTATTATTATGAAGTGCCCTTACGGTATTACGTGCCGAATGAAACATTTGAAACATAAAGTTAGCAAGCTGGAAAACTCCGCCCGTCCGCGGTAGGTTGTTTAATTAAATATAAAAAATAAAAAGCGTACGTTCAATATGGTGTCGGTAAGCAACGAGCGTTACCCAACAGTAGACGGTGTAGTGTGGGTAAGCCGGGTATGAATCAATAAACAAAGTCGAACTAAAAGCGCTTTAGAACCTCGATTAAACTGGAAGCGGGTCGTGGTTCGGCCGTAGTTTGCACAGCTCCCTCGCGTCAGTTGCCCACAATTAATAATAGAGGTCTGCAAGTAGAATGGCACATGTTGTTGCATGGGCTCCTCTGCGCTGCACGCTGAATACAGATGAGGTTATTTATGTAAATTCGCGGCGGAGACTGGAGGGTGACGGCCGGTCCCAGTAATCCCGGACGTCGTTAGTGATTGATGCCGCCGTTGACATTCCGCTTTGCCGCCGATACTGAATGCTCTTACGTGAAATGAGGACGGCCAATATTTATGATACGTCACAGGTAGGTGTTAGCGAAGTATGCTTTGAAAATATGCATTTTAACTAGAACTGAAGTTTTGACCCCACGCACCGCCTGTTGGCACTGATAGCGTTAACTATTCGAATTATTTGAAGGACCGTTCTATATTAAATATGACCGCCGTGCTGTTATTCCATTCAGAAAGATTTTATCCATAACGTGATTTAACACGGTTTGGTAAAAAACTCTTCTTCTTAATGCAAATACGAAGACATCACAATATTATTCAGTAACCGTCGAAGACTTGATAAATAAGAAATTTTTGGCTTTACCCAAGTAATCTAGGTAAAATATTTATATAGAAAATTAGCTCGAACAAAGACTGGCAGTCCCTGAGGTCCTAGCCTCCACGCAGACGCGATAAGAATACCCTCTAGATTTACAAGGATACACCAAGAATAACAAAATAATTAAATTCTCTGCGTAGTATTTTTTTCACTTTGAAGACCTTTTTCTGGTTAATTTCGTTCCTGGAGTTCGTTACAGTTGATTCACACGAAAATGTGTTGTACCTACGTGAAATTAGAAGAAGCTACGTGAAATTGTATGTGGTGTGGTGTATGTCCAGCAGTGGACTCATGCGGCTGATGATGATGACGTGAAATTGAAGCCGTAACTGCCTAGTGGTTTGACCTACCGCCTCTCATGCGGAATGGTCGAGGGTTCGAATTCGGCTCGCACCTCTGAAATTGTTTATGAGCGAAATTTTATTTGAATTTACCACTGAGCTTTTCCGTGAAGGAAAACATCGCGAGGAAACCTGCACGCATCTGCGAAGTAATTCAAGGATGTGGTGAAGTCACCAATCCGCACTGGGCCCGCGTGGGGACTATAGCCCAAACCCTCTCGTGATGACAGGAGGCCTGTGCCCAGCAGTGGGACGCAAATAGGCTGAAGTAGTAGTAGTTGTTGTATTTTTTATTTATCATCATTATTACCATAATCAATTCATCCAAAATACAGCAAACGACACAGGAGATAATCCCCACCGACTGGTCATGTGCCATACGCATTCATTGGATTCCTGCGACCTTGAACAGAAAGTCGCCAATATCTTGGTGAAGGTACCTTCTGGTAGGCCACAATACATAGGTATGTATTGTGGCCTACCAGAAGTATGTTTTCCAGTACCTACATTGTCGCCATTCGAGGACTATCTACCTACTTTAGTATATACTAGATTAAACGATTATCAAATTAAAAGGGACTATTAGGTCTAGTCAATGAACAGTATCTTTTTCTGGTATAGGTAGAAAGTAAATGTAATTTAATACATGACTAGATCTTCGTCTTCATTTAACATAAGGGATGATAACATTTAAATGTACTACTTAATATTATCTATGTGAAAGTCGATCTGTTTGTCTGTTACATCTTCACGCTTAAACAGCTGGATCCACCGATGGTATATGGAGATAATTCAAGGCCTGCGCAAGGACATATGCTACTTTTTATGAAAAAAAAGCGCATAGTTCTCCCCGAACCGTTAAGTAACCGAATTCCACGCGGGCAGAAGCTAGTATTTAAATAACGTTATCGATTCATCATAAGTTGTATTCTATCAACCGTGAATCATGTTATTCCTCCTAAACATAAATAAACACTAACTCATAAACAAAAGAGAACAATTTTCTCCGTCTGCTACCTTACGACACCTGTGTCACTGCGGCAAGCAATTTTTCTTCTAAGTCTGATTTTATTCTGCAACGTTTCAAAATGTTTATTTTTATTTTATTTCATTGGCAAACAAACGCACAGCCCACCTGCTGGTAAATGGTCACTGCGGCCCATGGACACCGAAAACCTATGATCCCCATTAAGAAACCATAAGATCTCGTATGCCTTGCCTATATACCCTGAGGCCTAATGGGATGCCTCTATGCCAGATATTTCAGCAGCTACAACAAATACAATTGATATCAACGAAGCGTCTTGAAACTTTCATTACAGTTATACAACTGAAACTAAAACAAATGTTATTAAATAAAAACATTAATATGGGCACCATCATAGTTTAAATTAAAACGCCATCTAGGGAAGTGGCGATGAGCTACGTAACTACTAATTACATTCTTGCAGGAGCGACTTGACCGATGCAGATTTTTTTTCAATTCAAAATTCAATCATATTTATATCTGCAAATTGGCTACACTTCAGAATTTAGCAGCACTGCAAAGAACAATTCTGGAAGATAGCGAACGTTTATTATAAGAAATATACACCAAATTCAAACACATGAAATACTTAAGTACTTACACAAAAAAAGTACTTAATTTATCTTATTACGCGATCAACTTGCCTAGTTTTATTTTTCAAATGGGCTGGCGATAGATCGTGTAGACACACCCGATGATGGAAGGTTATGATAGGGTCCTATGGTGAAACCCGCTGACACCAAAAAACAACATTGTCACTGGGAGACTATCCAGTTCTCCAACCATTTCTGTTTTGACCTGAAAGAAGGACAAACAAACACAGTCATAATATTAGCATGGATTTAATAGTTTTAATTTTCTCATTGTGCACAGCGGGTGTCGCGCAAGAAGGTCTTTAACGGGCTCCGATTAAACGCAGGTTCCAATTAGTGCATACTAGTTGAGATGCAGATCTGCCCCGAGTTTGATACCGTCTACGTGATCGGGGTCGTTAGGTTAAATTTAGTTCAATTCCTCCCTTTCCATATTACGTCGAAGTGCAACTTCAATATCACTTTAAAGATCGCTGCTAATGACTTCGATAGCTGAATACTGGATACTTCATTGTACCTCTTTCATTTTAGTTAGCCTCAGTTATTTTTTAATTCATTTATGTGATTTGCTACCTATCCGCTATATAAAATTTCTACTCTTCTGCGGTCGTATTCAGCGTGAGTTTTTGCTCTGAATTTGGTACCCAATATTTATTTTAATCCGAGATTTATAGCTACATGTAAATGATGAAGCTGAACAACTAAGTAGGTACACGTTTCATCAAATTTACCACACGAGGGTATTATAGAAAACCGGAGTAGGTATAGGTGTAGGTACTTATATTGAAAAAAATGTGCAAGAATGGTTTTTTATCTCCAAACTGCAGAAATAGTTGGTTAAAGATAGGTATTTGAATGAGATTATATTTTACTTCCTTAATAAATGCTTATTTACCTACTAATAATTTGTGATATATATTTATTTCTTAACAACACAAATTAAAACAGCATTTAGAAACTCACTACCTGAAGAAAACGTTCCTATCGCAAACTTGTTACTGACAGGAATTGCTTATTTCAGCGACTTTCTTATTAAACTTCTTGAAAACTCGAGTGCGGTAGTCAAGAATTTTGAAAGGTAAATGGACAAATTCCGAGCTAAGTCCAGTCGCAAGGTGTGGGCTCATGAATAACGCAGCAGTCGCCGCCTTTACCGTGTTCAGTCCGTAATAACGCCAAATATTTTTTACACTTCCCCTGATTTGCGGCGTGAACGATTCTTTGGATAAGCCGACAAATAATACGTTTCAGCAATACACAGGAAGGCCCTGGTTAATAGTGCCCCTTGGTGAAATCCGTGGAAATATTGGGAGTTATTTTAACAAGTAGGTAGCAGATTACTGAGTGGAAAGGAAGGTTGATGAAATTCAGACATGGAATACCTACTTATGTAAATTATATCCAAAAAACTATTGTTAATCACAGCCGTGTATTTTTGTACTTTTAAACCAATCAGTTATTGAACATAGAACCATTTTTATGTATAAAAAAAAACCTGGGCATAAAACAAAAGATTTCACTCCAATCTAAACTTCATGAGGTGTTTATTATTTTCATGAAAATTTCCTTTTTTACTTTTTCGAGACAAAGGTATAAAGTACTGCTACTAGCCTATACCCGCGACTTCGCCCGCGTGGCAATGTGTTTTTCCGGGATAAAAAGTAGCCTATGTTTTTTCCCAGGACTCTATCTATTTCCATGCCGAATTTCATTCAGCAGCGGTTCGAGCGTGAAGAGGTAACTAACTACAGACCGACACATTCACACCCAACAGCAATGAAAACGGGTCACTTTGTATAGGATTTTCCATACAAAGTGACCCGTTTTCATTGCTGTTGAGTATATTAGTTAACGGAAAACATTATTTCTATAGTAGAAGACACTTTTTTTCTTGTAACAGGAATGAAGTAACGACAATTCTGAGTAAGAAAACCCCATTATAAAAAAAAAGTTTTTTACAAGAACTTTTGAAAACGCCCAATGAATGCTTGAAATATTCCCAACATACGTACGTAGCGAACGGTCAAAGGTGGAAGAAAAACTCAAGTACTTTATGTTCCAATGAACATCAAAGCTATGTCCAGATTGAAATGCTAACCTCAACCCCATGTTCGTTCTGTATGCGCGGAATCAAAGAAAGGTCAACATCGGGACTTGAAATAAACAAATAAATATGTTGTGAATAAAGTTTCAAGTCACAGTTGGTTAGCTCCTGAAAGTTTCCATGCTTTTATTCAAGATACTTACTTACTAGGCAGGATACCTAGTACCTACTTTAAAAAACAAAGTCAGTCCTGATTGACGTTACGATGTAGGATTTCTTAAGAACGTAAGTAACCTACGTACGGTGAAAAAAAAACCTCGCGACATACCATCAGAAAATTTCTGATAAATACCTATTTAATACACAAATAGACACTTAATATTCCCCTCGAACTTCTAGCACCCCACCTTTTTGAGTTGGGGGTTAAAAGGACTTTGTTGAGACAAAATACAAAATTATTAAATTGGAGATGTCACGAAAAATTCAATAAAGACTAGATAGTTACTGACTTCAAAGTATAATTAGCTTTTCACACAATTTACAAAGAGCGAGTCCACAAAGGCTTCTTTGTGATGCAAGAGCTTCTGTAGTTTCATTCATGATTCTAGAACTTTATGGCTCTTCTCAAATACATCATTAAAATGAGAGATGAAGCTAGAACACCGCTGTGCAAAGAATAAGTAAGTTCAGATTTGGCACGACAACGAGATTTCATTGCATCTCAGCCGGCAGGTGCAGTGAGGAACTATTTCTGAGCTGAGAATATTTTTATAAGGACTGTATTGCGCTCCGTAGAGCGTATGGAAGCACAACTTTCATTCTAAAGAACGGTAAGCATTTTATTAGGCCACTGCACTGCTTCTAGCGTGTGCATCCTTTCCTTACTTCCTCCAATTGATTTGGCAAGTATAAGAAGTGTTAATGTTTAAGGTTGCGCCAGTTAAATTCGGAAATATAGTTTCGCACGTTCGACGCTGCCGTTCACAATTTAATTTAATATCGAAGCGTATAAACGTAAAGTAAAAATCCGAGCTGTTGAATTGAATACCTAAATAGTACCTGTTGAAATCGTCGTTTTTTATGAGTCATATTAACTGGTGTAATTTTCTCAACATAATATGAATTCAATATGTAGATAAAATTTTCATAAGTCCCACATTGTAGAACTAAATACACAAACGTACCTACCGAGTCTTGCGATCGATATAGACTCGAACGAAACTGCTGCAACTAAATCCATCCATGCAAAGCACGCTCCACAACTCGGGACGTAGAAAACTGTGCCACTCCATGAATATCACGTAAAGCAAATATTAATTGCATATTCCCAATCGGCTCACGTAACAGAAGCGACAGTTGCATGAAACGGCAACGTTTTGTCGACAAGGAAACTTTGGGTCGTGCAGATTGCGGGCTAGTTTGGCCCCGAGAGCGATTAAACGCAAACGCTTGCATTCTCCGCCACCTTACCACCCAGGGAACCATTGGGATGCAACAGATTCTGGCACGAGTGTTATTTTTCCGCTTTGTATTTAACAATGCTCTGTGGGCATTACGGAACGCATAGAAGTAGTTGATTTTTAACGGCATATCAATGTTACGTTTCAGAAAATTGTACCTAGGTACTTATACGTAGGTATTGCAGTACAATAAAATACTTCAGATAAGGCCAATCAGGTAGCAGAATAAATCGTTCTTTGTAATATTTATATTTATAACAATCAATCAAATAATTAATTGAATAAATAGAGCATGGTTAATTTTAAAAAAGTATATCAAACAAGCTTAGATATGCCCGCAATGTCGGCCGCGTGGAATTCGTTAATCGCGCTTCCGTGGTAGCCTAGTGGTTTGACCTACCGCCTCTCATGCAGAGGGTCGGGGGTTCGAATCTGTCTCGCACCTCTAAAATTATTTATGTGCAAAATTCTATTTTAATTTACCGCTGAGCTTTTAGGTGAAGGAAAACATCGTTAGGAAGCCTGCACGCATCTGCAGTAGGTAATTCAAGGATGTGTGTGAAGTCCCCTATCCACATTGGGCCCGCGTGGGGGCTAACGCCCAAACCCTCTCTTGATGAGAGGAGGCCTGTGCCCAACAGTGGGACGTAAAATAGGCTGTTGTAGTGGTGGTGGTACCTCATCAAAACCAGCTCAGCGGCGTAGCTGTGAAAGCATTATAAACAGATTCGGTTGCGTGTAATTTTACACTGGGATGATTTCTGGGATAACTATACTAAACTTTTTTTTCTTCTTCTTTTCTCGAACCATCTCGATGCAAAATTTCATTCATTTGAGTGAAAGTAATGGTAAGTAACAGATAGACTGACGAAAGACGAAAAGATTGTAAGAATAAGTTGTATTTATTCATTTTCTATCACTGATGAGACCGTCGAGCGTACTGAATTGAAGCTAGAAAAAAAAGCAGAAAGATCATATTTCGTTTTTATTTTACCAAAAAACTATCAAGTTTGGGGGGACACAATTTTGCATACTTTTAACAAAGAAAAAGCCACGTCATCAAAAAAAATACAAGCCAAAACTCGCTGGGGGGAAATTCACTTACTTTATCCAGGCATGGCCTTTCAGGTAAGTACAGAAAAAGGGGAAGAAGATTCCGGCACAATTTCATTTAGTAATTATTACTACACTAGCTTTTCCCCGCAACTTCACAAGCATGCCAAATTTCAGCTCTCTACGACCAGTAGTTTCGGCTCTGCGTTGATCGATCAGTCAGTTAGTCAGTCAGTTTCTTACATTGTCTCAAACTTTCGCGATACACACTCATATTAAACACACTATTATCTTATTATCGGGACGAGGTAAAATACAAATAGTTTTTACGCGGTTAAGTCCCGATAATAGTGTGTTTAATATGAGTCAGTTTCTTGTTTTATATATACAAAAGATAGATAGATAGATATAGATAGATTAAAAAGGTACCTACAGTTTGGACAGTCAAAAGGAAGATTTACTTTTTGAAAATTAAATCTTATCTATCGTAGGATTGGATCCCAATGGATGGCCACAGGAGCAGACGCAGACAAAAAGGAGATGGCGGGACGACCTCGATAAGTTCGAAGCAAGCTGGAAACAGCTTGCTGAGAACCGAGAACAATGGAAGATAAGAGGTGAGGGCTTTGCCCAGCAGTGGCACAAGAAATAGGCTTTAAAAAAAATCGTAGGTAAAGGAAATAATGTTACCTTTTTCAACTCTCGCTAATTTCAGTTTCGAATAGCAATTTCAAACTTTTTCTCATTCGACGCTCCCGCTGAATATTTACTGTCCGGGTATGTCCATTAGGGACAGAATCCCGTGAATATTCGCCTAATACCTGCGCAATAATGCCGCTAATTCATATAGGCACGTAAAAGGGAAATTAACCCACTGTTCTTAATTACATTTTCGCATGCTTTACTTTCGTTTAAAAGGGTCGCTTTGTACACAGTTTGCCCTTGCTCCGGTCCGCATTAGAATAGCTGACGAGCTCACGGATAAACTTTTCGTTTTGCATGCGTGGATTTACTTAGTTTCCATTGTATAATGGAAACATTACGTCAGCGTGCGAAAATAGCCGGTGTTTAAAACATTGTTGATGTTGTTATTTTCATAAAATTAGCAATGTACTCGTAATGAGTTGATTGGTGAAACCGATTTTTGTTTCAGCAAAACTATGAAAGTCGACACTAAAAGTATTTTACATTCGACAATAAAGAAAGAAAAAAATATTTTTCACTTTACACAGTTTACTCTTTTAAGGATTAAATAACTAAATATTATTAAGTATTAATTAAACACGTGACACCTCATGCAGACGGTCGGGGGTTGGATTCCGGCTCGCACCTCTAAGTTTACTTATGTGCGAAATTCAATTGGAATTTACCACTGAGCTTTTCGGCGAAGGAAAACATCGTGAGGGAACCTGCACGCAACTGCGAAGTAATTCAAAGATGTGTATGAAGTCCCCAATCCGCACTGGGCCCGCGTGGGGACTATAGCTAAACCCTCTCGTGATGAGAGGAGGCCAGTGCCTAGCAGTGGGACGCAAATAGGCTGTAGTAGTAGTAGTAGTAAACACGTATCTATATAAATGTCGATAGTCTTTATGGAGCGGCTTTGTTTTGCGCTTAGTAACTAAGGTAGGCAATGTTTGACATCGTTCACCGGCCGCCCAACTTCACACGCCGCGCCGTCGGCCCCTGAGCAAGGCCCGACACTAACACATACTGCCGAGAAATTAATACAATACAAAACTTATTTCACAGAAACACCTCGCTTCGTCAAAAGCTGTTCGTTAAAAGTTGTCATGTCCATCGACATTTTATCGTACAAAAATCTCGCTCTTTTTTGGCTTCACTAAAACTTTCTCCGTTCAAAAATGCCTCTAACAACTCAGGCCATCTAACTAGTTCGCGGAGCCGTTTTAGTTTTTCCGAAAAGATACCATTATTCCAATTTCGTCCGTTTTCAGATGAATTGGTTCAAAGGATTTCAGATGCATTGGTTCAAAGGATTTCATTGCGAACTTTACTGCCAAATGTTTGCTGCAGATTTAAAAATATTATAAAGCAATAAAGGTAAAGCAAGCAAGTAACTGCCAAATACCTAATGAATGGGTAGAACTATAGGACGAGCAGATGGAAATATGCTTTGCTCCAGGGTAAGTACCTACAGAGCCCCAAATTTATAAAGAGCAAGGGAGACACTACGCCGTGGGGAGGTAATTTTACATTATACCAGATCTCTTTATCTATTCCCTAAAAGTCATTGCGCTATGTAGAGATCTTCTACTATCTAAAGTCCCGCGCCTTCACATTTCAAAACGCTTCCATGTATTTAAAAAGCACCACCAACACTCTCAACAGATGTGTGCGTGCTGAGACAGCCATCAACTATGCGTTTAGAGTGTTGGTGGTGCTTTTTAAATAATAATAAAAAAATTGAAGCGTTTTGAAATATGAAGGCGCGGGACTTCAGATAGTAGAAGATCTCTAGTCTAGGGGCGTTTCTCTCGAACA